>JAYXIM010016330.1:0-17251 GCA_037575425.1 Anastrepha fraterculus
GAGTCGATTAAACAGGAACTTGCTTTTGACAGAGACGAAGTCTCTCTGAAATTAAAACAGATAGATCAGTTATACCTTTTAGTAAACTTATACCTATTAGTAAACTTAGTCATAGAACAAAATCAAACCTTAATTAACGTACCAAAAAGTGGGCTACAGAGTTCTTCTTTGGATGCAATGTAGCGTTTATTGTGGGCTGTTGGGTTTTCTATAGTTAAGTTAGCAATCATTCTTACTTTAGTTTCTAGATCGACATCATCATCAAATAAAGCCAGAATAGATACTTCATCTGTCAAATACCACAAATGGTGGCAAAACTTCTGCAAAGCTGCTTTTGAAATGCTTTTGTCTATTGTTTCGTAATTTTTCATGGCCTTCAAAAAACACAAATCCTGATACGGCGCCTTTACTGCTAAAATACATTGGAGCCAGGGTTTTACGTAGGATGTCACGATGAACAGACATACGTCCAACAGAGCTGCCTTATCCTTGTTTGAAATTCTGAATTGAGAGCTAAGTAACGATATTTTTAATGAATAAATGGCTCTCGCCATCCATCGAGCCTGTTGCATAGCACCTGGAGGCCGAATCTTATATTTCTTTTCTGAATCTCCGCCAAGAAATATAATTGAAAGCTCAATTAATTCGCGATAGTCATCTCTAACGATTTCTTTGGTTAATTCAGTTTTGTAGAATTCTAGCAGCTTGTCAATTTCCGAAACATTAAAACAAGATAGCTTTTCTGTACAGCTTTGTTTTTTCTCAGGATCGATATTTTTCCAGTTTTCTCGGAATTTCTTGAATAATGGGATGTCTGGGCTTGTAGTTATTTGACTGATTTTCGCTTCAAACACGCCTTTAAGTACTAATTCGTAAACGTGATGACGGCAAGCAAAAATAAGCACTTCTCTACCCAGTTTTTGTTCGAGAAGCGCACATGCTCCATTTATGCGGCCTATGTTAGAAGCAGTAGTATCACAACAGAGAATCTGCGCTTTGTCTTCAAGGTTCCAGTTCGTAATAGCATCCCAAACTGCGTCTGCCTGTCCTCTTCCTATCGAGCTATCCAATTTAGGAACAGCAATAATTTGTTCTTTATTATCGTACGTAATAACTACCGGTAGGCGTTTTTCTTTACTTTTACGTGAATCTACAGCTGGCAACAGTTTTCCGTCCCAGTGGACAGTTACCGTCTCTGGGACCTTGTTTTGAAAATCAATTTTTATAGCTTCAGCCCGTTCTTTTCGCATTTCCGTACGAACTCTATGGATGGAGGACTTGCTTATAGGGAATTCATCCGTATTGTGACCCAGAGCCTCAATAGTAGCTTCAATTATAAAGACAGAATCCCTCACACTTAATTGACACCTGTCTAATGCGGCAACTAACTTGGGAGTTATAATATTTTTCCGCATAGAAGTTTTATCGGGCTGAGAGGAGGCTTCTCTTGCGCTGGGCCTATTTTCTTCTAATTCTATTATTTCAGAGTCAGAAGATGACTTTTCTAGTGGTGGTTCGCAAGATGATGTTGATGGTGCTAAGGATCAAAAATTTTTAGCACGTTGCTTTTCCTCCTCGATGATTCTAAGGCGCGTCCTTTCCTCTTTTTTTGTTAGTTTTTTGTCCACTCCGGCTAACAAATTGTTTAAGTTTGAAACAAACTCCTGTCGACGCTGTTCAAACACTTCTTGAGTTTTTTTCGCATTTTTTTGCAATTCTCTCCAAACTTGGTATAAGTTAACTAGTTTCTTAACACAGTGAGATATTGATCTGGTCGGTATACGTGCCTTTTCCCAATAAATAATACACTCACGAATTGTGAGATTTGCACTTTCATTGACACTCAAGTTCACTTCACGAATATTATAGAACAAAACTGCCAGTACTTGCCCGTTAGAGGGAAGTTTAGAACCGGTAATTTGATGGTTTACGTCCCCTATTAAAAATATTTCCTTTTTGGAACTTCGTAACTCCACTGACATGTTGACTACACGAAAAACCCGCGATTACTAATAAAACAAACAAGTAATTACACGCAATCAATCCGACAGTTCGCGCGCGCCGTACTATACAAGTACCGTTTGGTTTCCGCGCAACTCGGCACGGGTTGCCGTGATTCTAAATAAGCGAAACTTTATTGTTAGATGTTTTGAGACCATTCGAACAAAATAAGAGGGTGTGCGTTAAAAAAAAAACACTTTAATTTTTTTGGGACACCCTAATGCACACATATAAACTTATACATTCACACACATGTACATGTATGTACATACCAACATGCATACGTACGTACGGTCAAAGTGTAAAATCAAAACGCAGCCCAAATGGAGACGTATCGAATGATGCGTCTCCAATTGTGGCTGCCAGCAGTTCGATTCTAGTCGATCGTTCATCGAAATGATAAATGATAAATGAATAATTGGAAATAGGAGAAATAAATTTGATCGAATGTATGTACATCTGAATATAGAGTTGAACAAAAGAGCGCTGCCGCAGAAGGGGCGCTGAATAAAAACTAAAAAAAAAACAACAACAACTAAGCTTTATGCTCTTAATTGCATGAAAAATCAATTTCGGAGCAGAGCAGAGGTCAGACAGCCACAAATGTTATCAAATGAAAGTGTTAATAGAACATTTTCTAAGAATACAATTTGAATACAAGTAAGGAGTGCAAGCAGCGCACTATTAAGTAATAATTTAATACATCCATATAAGCACATATATATGTTTATGTGTATGTATGTATGTATGTATGTATGCATGCGATCTTCTGTGTTTGAAAGCACTCCACTCGCGGTCAATGTCCTACCAACGACATTTCACTTTCTAATAGGCTGAAATTTATGTAAACATACATACATACATACATGCAAATATACATACAAACAAATTTATGTTTGCCTTTACATCTCTACATAGCCACACACATACGAGTATATTTTCCGCGTAATGCAGTTGCGCGCATGCGTACTTCCGACTACGCTTTAGCCTATCCCCCACTCTTCACACTGCTTTGGTGCGGCGATAGTGGTGACTTTATTGCATTGACTTTTATTGTGTGCCACTTTACATCTGAACGGAACCATCTATTCAACTTCAATTGAACCACAATACACATGCATGCCTGTACACACACATACATACATATGTACTATACATACACGATGTGACTGGCCCACAACTGAGTCCCCAACGCGGCGATGGCACTGACATTCAATAGCTTCAAGCGCACAATTTCTTCTTTCTAATTTGAATAAACAGAACTCGCGCTAAAGTATTCTCAAATAAAAACAGACCTACACACGCATAGTAGCATATGTACATAAATACATACATATCTTTCAGTTTATAACTGTTGGCACTCCAAGTTGGGGACATTTACATATACATAAAATCGTATGAGCACTTTGTGCGTATACAAATAGAACAAAAATCAACTAGGCCTATTTGATGAAAATTTTACCCCACAGTTAAACCAGCTAGTTTAAAACTACTTTCTGAACTACTTGCCAGTTTGCTTTGCAGGTAGAGAAGTTCGTCTTCTAATGTTTTTCAAAGCAAGCAAATATAAAAAATACCATGGCAATGAAAGGTCAACTGTCAGCTCATACATTAGCATGCCATCATTTAACAAACAGGCCCACCTCCGTAACAGTATCGTACTCGTACTAGTTGATGAACTCCTTCATAACAGATACAAAAAATAGTCCAATTTGTGGTGGAAATCGCCACTTTTGTAAACTAAATAAAATTGATAAAAAAAAATCCAAAATATTTTTTCAAAATATTCCAAAAAAATTACCCTAAAAATCTTTCTCATATTTAAATTTGTTGTTCAACTTAATACGATTTTATTTTTATATATTACAAATTTCCTGAAATTTAGATTTAAACTCTGTTATTCAATATTGAAAATTTTGGTTTAGAGGTTTTTAAAATAGAATATAATCGTAAATTTTATAATTTTTTTAAATATTGTAGTACAAGCCCCATTAAAAAATTAAGTTTTGGAGAAAAATAAATTATTATTAAAAATAATCACATTTAAAATTTTAAATTTGGGAAAAACAAATTTTTGTGAAAATATTGTTTCGGGCACAAATACATTTTTATTGAACATTCTGGGATAAAATACATTTGAAACCACATTTTTAGGAAAACACATTTGAAAAGACATTTTTAGGAAAAAAAATTTTTTGGAAAAAAAAAAGTTTTTATTACAAATATAGGAATACATTTAAAAATATTAGTTTGAGAAAAAAATTGTTGGAAGAAAATATATTTTTGTTAAAATTTTTTGGGAGTATTAAAATACATTTTTATTAAAATTTTTTTAGGAAAATTAAAATACATATTTATTAAAAAATTGTATTAAAAGCTATAGCATAAAACAAATCAAAAAAGTTTTCTCGGAAAAAAAAATTCTTTACATTTTTTTTTTGAAAAAATACCTTTTAATTAAAATTTTTTGGGATTAGGTAAAAATACATTTTTATTAAAAAATTTAGGATAAAATAATTAAAAAAAAAATTTGTTGGGAAAAAAATTGTTTGCAGAAAAAATTTATATATTTTTTAAATTTTTTGAGAAAATAAAAATACATTTTTATTTAATTTTTGATTACAAATTATAAGATAAAATACTTTAAACAAAAATTTTCTTGGAAAAAAATAAATTTTTATAAAAATTGTTTGTGGTAAACAATATATTGTATTTTGAGAAAAAAAGATACATTTTTGTTAAAATTTTTTGGAAACAATTTTTTGGGGGGCAAATAGAGCTTTATTAAAAAATTTATGATAAAATGCATTTAAAAAAATTCTTTTGAAAAAAAAGTAATATAATTTTTTTCTAAACAATTTTTGAAGAAAAATTTTATTTATATTTAAAATATAATAGTAGAATAAAATGCACACAAAATTGTTTGAGAAAAAAATATATGTTTTATAAAAATTGTAGCATAAAATACATTTAAAATTTAGAGCTTTTTTTTTGTTTTTTGAGAAAAAATACATTTTCATTAAATTTTTTGTGAAACAAATTTTTGGTAAAAAAATGGATTTTTATTGAAAATTGTAAGATAAAACACATTTAAAAAAAATTTTTTTTTTGGGTAACATTTTTTTTTGTGAAAAAATTTGTTAGGAAAAAATACATTTATATTAAAAATTATATAATATATACATACAAAATATATACATACAAAATTTTTTTGGGAAAAAATAATTTTTTTTGGAAAAAATCTTTAGGGGAAAAAAATTTTTATTAAAAATTGTAGGATAAAATATATTTAAACAAATTTTTTTGGAAAAATATTATTTTCTTTTAATGTTTTGTAAAATATATATATATAACTGGCGTGTACACCCTTTTTGGGTGTTAGGTGTGCGTCTTGATGTTGTTCCACAATCTAAATTTTTTATAGCTACAGGATTTCATGGAATTCATGTATTAATTGGAACAACTTTCTTATTAATCTGTTTAATCCGACATTTAAATAATCATTTTTCAAATACGCATCATTTTGGTTTTGAAGCAGCCGCTTAATATTGACATTTCGTTGATATTATTTGATTATTTCTATACTGTCTGTTGTTCCACAAACATCAAGACGCACACCACAAATACGAGGAGGAGCTCGGCTTTTGTAAAAAATATTGTTGGGGAAAAATAAATTTGTATTAAAAATTGCGGTACAAAATATCTAAAGCTTTTTTTAATGGGAAGAAATAATTTTTATTAAAACTTGTGCGATAAAATACATTTAAAAATTTGTTTTTGGAAAAAAAACAATTTTTAATAAAATTTGTGAAAAAAAAATGTTTGGGAAAAAATAATTTTTATTAAAAATTGTACGATAAAATACTTAAAAAATTTTTTTTTTGGAAAAAAACATTTTTCTTAATATTTGTAATATAAACCACATTAAAAAAAGTATTTTTGGTGAAAAAACAGATTTTTATTAAAAATTGTAAGATAAAACACATTAAAAAATTTTTTTTGGCTATTATTTATGTTTTACTAAAAAATTTTGTGGAAAAAGTTTGTTAGGAAGAAATACATTTATATTAAAAATTGTAGAATAAAATACATACAACATTTTTTTGGGAAAAAATAATTTTGTTTTTGGAAATGTTTTGGAATAAAATTAATTTTTATTAAAATTTGTTGGAAAAAAATGTTTGGAGAAAAAATAGATTTTTATTAATAATTGTAAGATAAGCACAGTTAAAAAAAATTTTTTTTGTGTAAAATTTTTTTTCTTAAAATTTTTTGTGAAAAAATTGGTTGAGAAAAAATACGTTTGTATTAAAAGATTCCCGGTCATTTTCCCGAATCGAATTTCCCGAATGCCGCTGGCCCGAATGTCTAAAATTCCGAATAACCAAAATCCCGAATGCCATTTTCCCGAATGCCAGTTTCACGAATGGCTATGTCCCCGAAAAATAAATTTTTTTTTTTATTAGTAATAAAGGATTTACTGCAATAAATTTTTGTAAAAGTGAACATATACATATTTGTAAACCAATTAGAGCACAATATTATAAGAAATTGCTTTTAAATAGTCCAATACTCTGTTTTCTCTTCTATAATTATCGTAGGAAGCTGTGATCGCTTGGATTCTGCTTTGAAGCTGATACCAATATTAATTTCGTCCCTAATATTTCTCGTGCTGGTTCCATTGTGATACGAATATAGGTAGAATTAAAATATAAAAATGTTCAAACACTAAAAATTTTATACAAAAATGTCGAGAACAAACAGAAGTTAAAAAGTAGAATGACAGTTGCATTCGTTTCTATGGTAAAATTATTCTTCTGTTGGAACCATTTATGCGTCAATTAATTATTTAAAAATATTCGGTAAATTAGTTATTCGGGAAACTGGCATTCGGGAAAATGGCATTCGGGATTTTGGTTATTCGGAATTTTAGACATTCGGGCCAGCGGCATTCGGGAAATTCGATTCGGGAAAATGACCGGATACCGTATTAAAAATTTTAGAATAAAATACATACAAAACCTTTTGGGAAAAATAATTTTTATTTAAAATTAGGAAAAAATTAATGTATATTAAAATATGTTGGAAAAAAAGTTTGTAAAAAAATTTTTGTTATAAATTTTAGGATAAAGTACTTTTGAAAATTTTTTTTCTGAAAAATACAATGTTACTTTTATTAAAATTACATTTGTATTTAAAATTGCAGTATAAAATACATTAAAAAAAAATTTGTTGTAAAAAAATATATATTATTAAAAAATTGTACCTACAATAAAAAAAATTTTTAAAAACTTTTTTAGAAAATAAATAAATGTTTATTAATATTTGTTGGATAAACAAATTTTTTGAGAAAAAATTAATTTTTATTCAAAATTGTAGGATAAAACAAATTAATTTTTTCCCCCAATAAAATACATGCACATAGAAAAAAAATTTAGCATAAAATTCATTAAAAAAAATTGGGAAACAATTTTTTGGGGAAAAAATTTTTTTTATTTTAAATTTATGGGTAAATATTTATATATATACATAAATTTTTTTTCCATCTTAAAATCATTCAAAAAAAATTGATCATTAAGTGTTCTAACTATGCCCCTTAATCCCTACAAGTTTCATAACGGGGTGGCCATATATCTGTTTTACATACAATTATTTTTTTTACAGTTTTTTAAAAACGAATAGTTTAATTAATTTTAATAATTGAAAACATTATAGTTTACAACTAGTACAATTCTAGTCCCACTCGAACTAGTCTGACTTCTTCCATGAAATACCAGTTCACAAACTATAATTTCTGCTAAGTGCTTCTGCTTTTCACTACACTATATCTATGCATATGTGTGTGTGTTTGTATTTCAACACACATTATCTTTAAGGACACACATTATCTTTAAGGAATGCCCTTTCAACACACATTATCTTTAAGGAATGCCCTCCGCGTCGTTCTAAGTTGATGTTAATGACAAGCGGTCTGTCACCCGAATTCACACATTGTCAGCGGTGACGATGTAACTGAGAATACTTTGGAGAGTTGATAAAATCATCAACCAGCACGCACAAGACGATTCTTGACTACGGACTCGGTTTCTTTTGCTGCACTCAACATACAATAGGACGAAGAAGTGTTCCTTCGTCGCTTAAATTAGCGTCAGAGGCCTTGGACTACGCTGATTAGATGAATTTGTGTTTTTTTTTTTCTTGTTCACTCTGCTCGGTAGCATAGAGCCTCGACAAGACTCTTCCATCGTACACGGTTCTGAGTTGTTTTTTTGCCGTCACATGCGATGTCGGCATCTGCTACCTCGCGCAACATCGAGCTTCTCCAAGCATTTCTTAGCCAAGCGTGACCTCTGCTATCGTGCGAGTTTCCGTCCAATGCCATTCTCGTTATGCCATCAGGCGATTTTCTGAGGTGGACTACCCATCGCTACTTTCCGCGTTTGAAGAATTTCATACATCTTGCCCAATAAGAATATTCACAGTCGTCCTATTACCGGAATTCAAAGAAGTACTCGTATAGGATCTTTCCTCGAATTCGAAAGCGCTATTCCAAAGAAGTTATGGAAATAATGAATGGAAAACTTTTCGCTCGAGTACCAAATAAAATGAACATTTTTGTATGGCTTTGGAAAAGTATTCGCTTTTTGGATTATTCTGGTGTCTATTGGATCTAAAAGAGCACTTTAGATCAGCTAAAAAATCAAAAATTGAAAACACCAAACATTTTTAATGGCTTTGGGCGTGCCTCAAAAATTTCTAGAAAAAACTTTGCCCATAACCCGACTAGTCAGCACCTCTAATTTATAGAACAAAGTCGATCGAGGTCTACCTTCTTTAGAAAAAAACGCCAATAATAATAGCTAATAGCCAATAGCGATTGTGCATTACTTAAATATGCCTGGTTGCAGGGAGGCAGATCGTAGACAAATCTAAACCTACGCGACGGCCTCTGTCACGTTCCAACTGGAAGGGAATGCGTCAAAAGGGATTTCAGATCAAAGACAATGGGAAATCGCGAAACTAAAAGACATAGATAACGGCATTAAGCGCAAGAGATATGGGCGGATCGGGCACACGCTTAGAAAGGACACAAACAACATTACACATTCGGCCTTGGAATGGAAACCGACCGGTATAAAGAGTAGAGGGCGTGCAAAAGGCGAGGAGGCGTACTTTTAATAATGAAACACTCAAATCGTTTAGCGAATTACGATGCATGGCTCGGAATAGAGAGGGCTAGAAATGTTTTGTAAATAGGCTAAGTTCCTAATTTTATAATGAAAATAACAATATATTTAATTAGAACACGCAAATAATAATAATAATATTATGCGATATATAAATACTTAGTAGGGTATACATTAGGCCGGATAGATTTGTGGGGAGGCAAAAAAATCGCCCATTGCTCTGTGAAAATCATATTCTAGGGATCAAAATAAGAAACTTTGCCGAAGGAACCATACCTCTAAAACGAGTTCTGATGTCCCCCAATTTGGGTCGAACTTTTTAGTTTCTTTTCTCATGTAAAGGCCAAAAATGGTGATATTTTAAAATGATTGTATGGGGAACCCCCCAGGGGAGTTCCAGGGGGTGTGCCACTGGCATGGGTGGATCTGCCGTCCAAAGTTAGTGGGGCTCGGTCATACATTTGGACTCGATTGGAGCACTCTAAATGGGTCAAAGTGGGATTTTTCGTTCGACCCAAATTGGGGGACATCAGAATTCGTTTTAGAGGTATAGTTCCTTCGGCAAAGTTTCTTATTTTGATCCTTAGAATACGATTTCCACAGAGCAATGAGCGATTTTTAAATCAACCCGCCCTAGTATACATACATACATATAACCGAAGGTATCCCACGATACCCCTCTTGTATTAATCATCGTTACAACCAGACTGGCTTTTTCGAATTTGGACCTGAATTTGACATATTTCTATTATAGCTAACGACTTGAGCTTCCAGGAAGCTTCGCTAGTTTTAATTTTCTATCGATTTATGGATATAATTTTTTAAAAAGGATCCTCGCACAGGCCGAAAAAATACCAGACTCGCGTACCCAATCAAAGGTTTTAAAAAAATGAGTGCAACGGAGGTTTAATAGGCAACAACAGGCGCGCTTTTGTAAATTCGAAGAAGAATGCAGTTTTAGTACCGCGAAGGTTTTTTTGTTTTTCAATTTTGCAAGGTTTCGATCTAGTTTTTTTCGGCAAAACCCACTGGTTGGTAATATTAAACGTAAAATTGCATTTGAAGGTAAGAAAAATTAATCAGAGCACGAAAAGTACTGCTGTGCACTGCGGAGTCTCCTGCAAGTAAAACTTCTCAGATACTGAACTGAGTTTGCTCATAAGTTACCTTACCGTTCATAACTACCTGCGTTCGCATCTGGAACGAATTAGTAGGTACTCGTATACTCAGGTAGAAAACCGACTGCGTCTGGAAAACACTGAGATGTCTTTGAGGTTTTTTGTTTTTAAGAAAATTATGACTACTTGGCTAATAGTGCCTAGATTAGTGACATGCAGATGCAAAAGATCTTATCTTATCTACTAAAACTCGCCGCACCCAAAACGGTAGCAGTCCGCTCGCTAAAAACAGATGTGCACTTGTCAAGTAAATAAATCTCGCGGACTTCCATATAGGCTATGTTATGTTACTTTATTTTCTCTTGCATTCAAGTAGCTATTGTTTTAAGAAATTACCGCCTCGCCAAGGTGAGTTTTCTTGCATAATTCCCACCTAACATTTCCGCTTCATACAACTCCTTAAATAATTTTACTTGTTGTTACTTAGAAGAATTGTTGTACATACATACACACATACATACATCCATAGATATACTTTAAGTACATACATACAAAGAATGGTTGATTTAGCGTTTGGAAATTTGTTGAATTTAAAATGCATGAAATTATTTCAGAATTAATTTAATTCAATAATAAACGAAAGGCTCTTGAATAGTTGTCAATGAATTTTTTTGTTTTAGAAAAGTGGAAAGAGTAAACCTTGTGTAGAGTATACTCGTTCCAACAGAATATACAACGCGTTGCCCAACTCTATTATTCCCATTTTCGTGATGTTGAACATTTCGCGAAATGCAGGAATTACTTTTTTACTTTTTTATATACATATATATTTTTTTACTTTTTTTATTATTTTTTTTTACTTTTTATTTTTTTGTACACATATTTTTTATGTTTTTTTACTTTTTAATTTTTTTTTTTACTTTTTTTAACTTTTTATACTGAATTTTGTTTTGTTTTTAATTGTTTTATGTTTTTCTTATTTCTACTTTTTTAATTCTTATATATAAATGTTTTTTTTTGTTGTTTTTTACTTTTTTTGTACATTTTTGATTTTTTTATTCTTTTGTTTTTTGTTTTTGATTTTTTTATGTTTTTCTTATTTTTACTTTTTTAATTTTTTTATATACATATATATTTTTTTGTTTTTTTTTTAATTTTTTTTTTCTTTTTTTTAATTTTTTATTGTTTTTAATTTTTTTTATGTTTTCCTTATGTTTTACTTTTAATTTTTTATGTATATATTTTTTTGTTTTTACTTTTTTATATTTTTTGTTAATTTTTTTGGTTGTTTTGACTTTTTTAATTTTGTTTGTGTGTTTTTTTTGTTTTGATTTTTTTAATTTTTTATATAGTATATATACTTTTTATTTTATTTTTGTTTTTAATTTTTTTATACATATTTTTTAATTGTTTTTTTTTACACTTCTTTTTGTAATTTTGTACATATAATTTTTTGTGTTTTTCTTTTTTTTAAATTTTTTTATATATTTTTTTTTGTTTTAAATTTTTTTAAATTAAAACGTTTTAATTTTCATGCAACCGTTGGACCAACATGCCCATGTTGATACAATAATTGGAGTGCGTATAGGTACTTGCATTATGATTAAACATGCAACAGAATTTTATTATATTTTTGATTTTTGATATTTATTTTATTTTTGATTTTTATTTTATTTCTTATTTTTATTTTACTTTTTATTTTATTTTTTATTTTTTATTTTATTTTTTTTTTTTGTTTTATTATTATTTTGTTTCAATAGTTTTTTTTATAATTTTTTTATTTTTTTTATTTATTTGTTTTTTGTTTTTGGTCGGTGAAGTAGAGTTCAATAGGCCTTCGCACTTACAGCGACCGTCGTCTACTGTGTCGAGAGATACGGCCACTCTTTCTGGGGGGGACACCCTTCCCGGGACTACTTTCTGTATTACTTCGAGCGGATCCAGAACGGCATCCCTGAAGGACCAATTCTATTCACCCACGTCTGGGTCTATCATATGTGTAGCCAGTTTTCACGCTATACGCTCGTCTTCTTGCGTCTCTACAAAATTTTATTCAAATGACTTCCAAAGCTGGCTTCGCAACAGCCCAGTTAACCAAATTTTTGAGTGCATTTTCGTTTCGGAGCCTCAGCAACTTCGATTCCATATTTCAACTCTTCATCCATTGTTGGATGGTTAGCGAAATATTTATCCTTAACGTCGTGCCACAAAAAATTGGCCAATAGAATCAAAACGCAGCTGTTAGGCGTTCAATTGACATCATTTTCTGGCACATCACTGAATTTATTTTGGCTGTCAAAGTAAAAAAAGCTGGTAGTTCAAATTCACCGTACGCATGAATGTCCATATTAAATATAAAAAAGTACCTACCGATATGGCTTTTTATTCCAATTTCGTATGCAAATAATAATAAAAACTTTATTTTTTCTCAATTCAACTTTTTCTCCTTATTATTTTTTCTCGCTGTAAAATGTTGATAAGGATTTTTATTTTTGGGGACGACGTCGGCGTTGTTTGGTTTATTTGCTAGTTTTTTCCGGCCATATGATTTTCACGCTTATCAAATTGTGCACACACACATCCATACATGCATATTTTGTATGCTATGAAGAGAAATTCTAATCTCAGATTTATTTCACTTCCACAAGCTATACATACATACATAGACATACATATACATATGTAGCCGCATATGCGCACTTTGATACGTGGGAAAATTCTAAGGTTTGAAAATTTATATCAAAATAAAGTTGCATGTAAACAGAGAACCAGTCAGCTGATATTGTGAAATTCTAAATTATATTCATATGTTGTTATGTATGTATATGCATATTCACGTGTATGTGTACATGTGGGCGATAAAATTGGTAGCTGTAGGAAAGGAAGCCTGTGTGAAATTCAAGGTTATTTGAAATCTGAGACTGAAGTGTTAGACTAAAGTCACATTGAAGAATATTGTATTACGTTCGTGGGAGGTTTATTTTTATTTTATACTAATTTTTGTGCAATTACACTGTGCAATCATATTTTTGCCATATACTTGTAAATAAACTACGGAAGGCGGTTCATAATTGTTTCGCTGGAGCTGTTACTCCACTCCTCTATGAACATGACAAATTTGTAAAATAATGGGGAGAAACATGAGAATTGTGTTGAGCAAAAGAATTACATAAATATGAACCCTTTTTTTTCAAATAAATAAAAATAAGTAGTTTATCATTTATTTTAGCAAAAGAAAAAAATTAATAAAATTTAAACACATCGACATTTACAAATAAAGTTTATCATTTTTTTAATGTTATAAAAAATACCGTTACGAACTTAACAAATTTATAAAATAAATATTTATTTTTGGAGGGAGGAGAATAAAAATATAAAATATATAAATATAAATAGTGCAAAAATCTTAAGGGGGCAGATACCTGTAAAATTTCCAAAAAAAAATTTTTTTTTCATAAAATAATATAATCCTTTAATAATATGTAAAAAATGTTTAGAACATAAATTTAAGTATTTCTTATATTTTAAATCGTCAACCACGACGACTCTATTCTTTGCGTTCGAGCGCTGGGAGAGGTATAGTTACGTTGTATTCAAACTTTAGACGCGTTTTTCTCAAAACTATATTTTTCGAATTGGCGTACACGATAACTCAAAAAGCTATTGACCGATCTCCCTGAAATTTTGCACACATCTTTTTTATGATATTTATGAAAATACTTTCTATGTGAAGTTACAAGTTTTCAAAATTTTTCAAAAAACAATTTTTTTCGAAGCAAAAATATCTAGTAGGAAAATTCGCCCCAAAATTCATTTCTTTTTTTTTTTTTAAGCATTTTATTCCTTGATTTTATTCCCATTTATTGTTAATTCATATAGAAATTATAACATTAATAAACAAAAAAAAATTTGGTTTTTTGTATTCTGGTCACTGACGCCGATACTACAATGTCCACCGATTGAGAAGCCCCGCTGCGACCTTCCTGGAAGAATTGAGTGTACATCCGCCATTTTAAATTATTAAAATAAAAAACATTTTTTTTATATTATTTTAATGTATAAATAAACTGTGTGAAAGTTTTGAAAAAAATATATTGACTTCTTCGTTTTAAATAATTTTAATGAAAATCAGGGAAAATATGGCCGTTTACAGGTATCTGTACCCTTAAATATAAAACAGTTATCATTATTATTATTTTTGTTTGTAATGAAATAATACGAAATCTTTTAAAAACGTTATTAGGGGTATTTTTCTGATGAAAGAATTAAAAATTAACAACTTAAATATAAAACAATAAATATTATATTTTTGACAAATAAAATTAAGAAATTAATCATTATTTTTTGGCAAAAGAAAATAATAAGTACAAGAAAAAAATTCCCATTATTTTGAAAAGAAAATCACTTGTTTCTCTATAAACGTAAAAGTTTTAAAATACAAGCCTTCATTATTATTTGAAAAAAAAATTTTTTTCTTCAGTAAAAAATTAAATATAAAACACACCATTATTTATCACTATTTTCCCATACAAATAAAAACAAAAAAAAATCCTTATATATTTTTTTTGTATGTATGTATGTATTTATGTATTTAAAAAAAGGAAAAATTTTATATAAATTTAAAAAAAGTTCACCATTATTTAAAAAAAAATTTCGTAATTAGAAAAAAAATGTCATTAGAGATTTTGTTTCTCTCTGAGCACAAAAAAATTAGAAAATATAAACTATCATTATTCTTCGACAAAAAAAAACAAAAAGGTGAAAAAGATTTACCATTATTTTTGAAAAACAAAATTTATACATATATAAAAAATGTTTCTCTATGAACCTAAAACTTGTATGAAATATAAGGAGTTAGGGGTAGTCAGAATTTTCAAAAAATTGGATTTTTTTGCATTTTCTTTAAGTACAATATCTTAGAAATAGGTGTTGTGTGAAAATTTGAAGTGAATCCGACAAATACTTTTTACTTTTGAAAAACATAAAAAACTCGTGCCTGATCAAAGAACTTTTTCCAAAAAATTTGATTTTTTTTTAAACAAACAAACCAGACACTTTTTTCCTCGAAAATCTGAAAAATATTTCCCGCTATTGTTAATTTCGAAAAAAAGCTTCTATCAGGCACAGATTATCTATTAATAAAACTAATTTCTGTTGTCCGATTGATTTTAGATGAATCTCCAAGGACTTGTGATGAGCACCGCAAGGGACTTCCGGGGAAACGGGCGCCCAGACCTGTCCCCTCCGGACTTATTCTTGTTCCCGCGCCTGAAAATAAAGCTGAAGGGGAGGCGTTTCGACTCCATCGAGGCGATCCAAAAAACTGTGACAGCCGAATTGAACGCGATTCCGGCGGATGAGTTTAAAAAATGTTTCCTGCAGTGGAAGGACCGCTACCAGCGGCGTATTGACGCTCAAGGGTCCTATTTTGAAGAATATTAGTTGTAAATATAAGCCAAAAGGTTTAATAAAACTGCTTAAAAAAAATAAGGCTCATTACTTTTCAATCAAGCCCTGTATTAATTTTTTTTTTTTTTGTAATTTTGCTAAAGTCAAGTTTATGTTTTTATTTTTGTAAAATTATTGAAAATCATCGATTTTTAGGGCCTCTGATTGCCCCTAAGCCTCTTTCAAAAAAAATATAATTTTTGTTGAGCAAAACCATTAAATACGAAATCTGTTAATTTATTACTATTTGTTCACATAAATAAAAAAAATTGATCATATTTTACAAACGAAAAAATTTAAATAAAAAATTAAAAAAAATAACCATTATTTTTGGGGGGAAAAATTATATAAAAAATGTCACTGGAGGTGTTGTTTCTCTCTGAACGCAAAATTTTTTCAAATATAAGCAATTGTTATTCTTTGAGGAAAAGTAAAAAATAAATATTTTTGTTGAGTTAGAACATTAATTAATCGTTATTTATTATTATTTTTCTACACAAATAAAATTAAAAATAATCATTGTATGTTACCATCATTATTCTTAAGTAAAAAATTTAATATAAAACAATAACGTTTATTTATTGTTATTTTTCATACAAATAAAAGCAAAAAATAAATTATTATGTTTTAAAAACGGTGGCGGCCGCCGTAGCCGAATGGGTAGGTGCATGATTACCATTCGGAATTCACAGAGAGGTCTCGGTGAAAGCAAAATTAATAAAAACATTTTTGTAATAGCGGTCGCCCCTCGGCAGGCAATGGCAAACCTCCGAGTGTATTTCTGCCATGAAAAAGCTCCTCATAAAAATATCTGCCGTTCGGAGTCGGCTTGAAACTGTAGGTCCCTCCATTTGTGGAACAACATCAACACGCACACCACAAATAGGAGGAGGAGCTCGGCCAAACACCTAACAGAAGTGTACGCGCCAATTATTTATTTATTTTTTTTATGTTTTAAAAACGAATAAATTTAAATAAAAAAATTTAAAAAAATTCACCATTATTTAAAAAAAAACCAAATTTATATAAAGAGTTTCGTTGAGCGAAAAAATATAGCGCGAATAATATATATTTATATATATGTGTATATGTGCATATATAATATATGAGTATGAATGTATATGTATGTTTATAGTTGGGCGTGCGCATCCTTTTATTGGGTGTTGCGTTAATTTGTGTTGTGCGCCTAGTTGTTCCCAAATCAAAGGTAAAGATTTTTAAGCAAAAAATTAAATAAATATCCATAAATGAAAGGTATGATCTTTTTGTTGCTGTAAGGCAAAAAGTATAAAAGTAAGTGTAAAAAACATTTAACAATATTTTTGAAAAAAAAAATTGCATTGGAGGTGTTGTTTCTCTATATTGGTTTAGAACCTCTTCCGTCATCTAGAGCAGGTAGATTATTTTGATTGATTTAATAAATTATAACTTTTCTCACTTTCAAATTGTTATCAAATGTCGGACTTTCGGTCTCTCATCTGAATGTTGAATTTCCAA
>JAYXIM010016334.1:0-102488 GCA_037575425.1 Anastrepha fraterculus
ATCAGTATTTTCTTATGACGTTATCACGTTAAACTATCGTCAGTAAACCGACTTTACAGACAACCTCTTTTTTTATACATTTATTTCATTTTGTTTTATGATATGTTTATGAGCAGATTTTTTTCATGGCAGAAATACACTCGGAGGTTTGCCATTGCCTGCCGAGGGGCGACCGCTATTAGAAAAATGTTTTTATTAATTTTGCTTTCACCGAGATTCGAACCAACGACCTCTCTGTGAATTCCGAATGGTGATCACGCACCAACCCACTCGGCTACGGCGGCCGTCAATCAAATGTCATATTGACAAATTGCAATCATTGTTGCCATATTTCGATAAGAATGCAATAATAAATGGGGAAAATGAGCAACATTGCCACCACTTAATAATTAAATTAGACGCAAACCCAACAAAACACGCTTTGAAAAGTGGGTTTAGGTATGGAGTTGTGTTTTAATTTTGTATGGGATTTGACAGGAGTTTTGTTTCGTGTTTGCGCTAAGAACACGATAGCGGCAGAGAACACGATAGCGGCTGCGGTGGAAACTTAGTATAAGTTTCTTTAAAAGTATTAAAATTTTTAATGCAACAATTTTTAATTTTAGTATAATAAAATTAAAAAAAAAATTCGGGGTTTTATATCTCTATTGTAATGCGGAGTGAAATACCTTTCTTTTGATACCCACATCGGCATATCTCATGCAATTTTTTTTTTAATTCCGAGCAGGTGGCAACCCTGTGAAACATTGTCAGTGGCAACACCTAGGTGAAAAGTTTAGAAATGTGATGCCCAATTTCATTCAAATCCGTTAAGCTAATCCTGAGATCATGTGGCTATACAGATATGCATACAAGAATTGCTCGTTTAAAGTTATAAAATACAAAAAAAAAAATTGTGACGTGTACATGAAAATCGCCGATACACGTGTATTTTTATTTTTTATCCCATTTCCGAAAAAGTATATTTGGTTCATAGGACAGAATGTGTATAACGCGGTGTTATAAGTGTTCTTTAGTTTTTTAATGATAAAATATATGCATTTTTATCGAATTTCTGTAAAGAAACTTCAAAATAATCAGCAAATTCTTATGAAATATTAAAAAAATATTGATATGGGCATAAGTTTCTGCCCCCGTAAAAGAGGTATGTTGTTGTTGTAGCAACATAAACATTCCCCATACATATATGGGGAATGCTGCTGAAGTGACAGTCCTTGGCCGGATATAAATCCGGGTCGTTCCGGTAACGTAGAACCGACTGTCGTGGGAACGCTGGTATCGCTGCTGATACTATTTTTCTGTTCGCTATAGTACTCTACTGGTGATTTGAAGGTGTAAGATGAAGCGTAAAGATCCTTTTTTATCTGACATCAAAAATGTTTTCGTTCGTTCGACTCGAAAACACAGCATTTGCGGGAAGTTCTGTTTCATTGTTACCTTTTAAAGAAAAGTGGAGCTGAAACGTATCGTATATTGATCAATATTTACGGTAATAAGGCTTCATCAAACACAACTTGTAAAGAGTGATTTCGACGCTTCCAAAGTGGCAATTTCGACGTGAGCGATAAAGATCGAACGAGCGAAGGCGCAGCAAAGAAATTCGAAGATACTCAACTACAACAATTATTGGATGAAGACGCATGTCGTACCCTTTATGATATGTCGAAAGAGTTGGATGTTGAGAGATCAACTGTTGGTAAACGTTTGCACGCGATGGGAATGGTCCAGAAAGCAGGTAACTGGGTGCCACATCAATTGAAGGAGAGGGATATCGAGAGACGTTTGGTGACGTGAGAGATGCTTCTTGAACGGCAGAAAAGAAAAGGTTCTCTGCATCACTGGTGCTGACAAATGAATCGTTCCCACGACAGTCGGTTCTACGTAAGCGGAACGACCCGCATTTATATCCGGCCAAGCACTATAACTTCAGCAGCATTCCCCGTATATGTATGGGGAATATTTATGCTGTTACAACAACAATAACATGAAAAATAGATCTATTATAATAATCCTAAGGGTCGAAAAAGTTAGAGCCTGCCAGGTAAACCAGGTCCATCGACAGCGAAAAATAATATTCATGCTTCAAAGGTTATGTTGTGCAGCAGGTGCGATCAGAAGGGTGTCATCTATTATGAACTCCTTAATCTGAAACCATCACTTACGATCGTTACCGACTGCGGCTTATGCGTTTGAATCGAGCTCTCAAAAAAAATCAGTCGGAATGGCACGGTAGACACGACAAACCGATTTGGCTGCATGACAACGCCAGGCCACACGTTGGTCATGCGGTGTAGAGGGACTGAATTGAGAAATCTTGCCCCACCCGCCGTATTCCCTAGACATCATTGCACCTTCGGATTACCATCTGTTCCGATCAATGCAGTCAGCCATTATTGGAGAGCGGTATATTCTTCCGAGAGCCGCAATAAATGGATCAAGTCAAAAGAATTCGAATTTTTCGTCAGAGGAATCCGTACTCTGCCTAAAAGATAGAGTAAAGTTGTAGCTTCCAATGGCCAGTATTATTTAATTTTTTAAATAATTCGTAACTTTGGTTAAGAAAGGACGGAAACTTATTCCCATACCCAATAATCAAATGATATATTGTTTTAATAAACTGGAAGAAACTGGCCGATATCGGCCGATAGCTCCCCTTTTCCCAGTAGTGAAGACTATTGAAGCCCTCCTACTACCACTCTACACAAAACACCTGGCTCCAGCCCTATATCAGCATGGCTTCTGACGAGTGAAGGCCTGCAATTTCACCACTGGTGTTAATAAGCTCTGGTCCACCGTTAGGTCCCTGTCGAACCCGACGAAGCATAACGAGAAGGTGGCAATCACCTTCAACGGTTGTATTTCGTCGGACCCGAAGAGATTCTATTTTAGCCGACTTTTTACACTGCATCCTCCGGTCGACAGAACCAAGCTTCGTGCCAGATGGCTGCACAAACTGACGAACGACAGTGCGCCACTTACTTTCCGCAGCGATGAGGTTCAGGGGGCCATCAATAAAGCAAAATCATTAAAAGCCATTGGCCCTGACGGACTTAACATTCTGATGCTAAAAAACCTCCATTGGAAGTAGGGTACCTCACAAGGGTCTTCAATCTGTCCTTAGCCACTCTAATTATCCCTGACAAGTGGAAAGCAAGGAGAGTGGTCCCACTACTGAAACCTGAGAAACCCCAACCAAGGGGAATCTTATCAGCCGATAATTTTCCTTTCTCCAGTAGTGAAGACACTTGAAGCCCTCCTACTCCCACTCTACAAAAAACACCTGACCACAGCCCCACCTCAGCATGGCTTCCAAAGAGTGCACAGTACCACCACAACACTAACCGCCATAAACACTTATATAAACCGCGGGCTTAGCCGAAACCGCCCTTCCGAGAGAACTATCCTAGTAGCGCTGGACCTGAAGAAGGCTGTCGACGTAGTCAGCCATTCCACGCTACTACATGATATTATAAAATCGACACTCCCGCAAAGGCTGAAGAGGTGGTCCGCTAACTGTCTGAGTGGTCGACACTCGTTAGTAATCTTTCGAGACCAAATCTCTACACAGCGGAAGATAAAGCAAGTTGTTCCTTTCACCCTTGCTTTTTACTTTTATATATCGAAGCTCTCCGACCACGAGAGGGAGTCTCCTACGCTGACGATTGCACGATAATGGCGTCGGGCAATGACATTAATGGCCTGCGCTCCAAGTGAACCATACCCTAACCAATCTTTCTCGCTTTTTCACTGCGAGGAGTCTACAGCTTTCCCCCACCAAGTCCACGGCGACCCTCTTTACTACCTGGGCAGAGGAGGCTAAAGTCGACGATACACCAATTCCGACTGTAAACAACCCCAACATTTTGGGAGTAACTTTCGACAGTTTGTTTCCATCTCTGCGCACACAACCGCAATGGCAACTAAAGTCCAAAATCGCAACAAGGTCTTCAAATCGCTAGCCGGAAGTACTTGAGGCCAAGGCAAATAAATGTTTCTGTCGACATTTAAGACAATTGGCCGGCCGGAGCTAAACTTTGCTGCGCCTGTCTGGTCGCTTGGAACTAATGACACGCAGTGCACAAAGCTTCAGACATGCCAAAACACTGATATTTCGACAGCGACGGGATGTTTCCTGATGTCGCCTCTACAACACCTACATAACGAGACGGCTCAGATGCTGCCTGTAAAGGAGCACAACAAACCGCTCAGCAAACAGTTTCTGCTAAGGTGCTACCGTAGGTTTCACCCATGTAGACACCTGCTTGAGCCAGTGCCGCATCCCAGGCACGTCACGAGGCACCTCTTCAACTACGCCGACGAGATCCAGAACAAAACGAATCGACAACAACTGAACAGGAAAGTATTTAGACAGACAATAAACGACATTCATCGGGAGATCCTTAACAACTTCTCAAGCTCCCGACCGCGAATGCCATAATCGGAGTCCAACCACCACACACAGCAGACAAAGAGCTCCAACTTCCCCGAGAGTCCCGCGTAACCTTGGCACAATTACGTTCTGGATACTGTAGCAGGTTTAACTCTTACTTATCCGACCCCGACATACTAAACATATGTCCAGCATGTGAAGGCATCCCGCACGGCACTAACCCCCAATGTAGTTTGGTTCAGCTGTTTCCTAAAGACTGGCAATAGAACTTCTTCAAGTCGTCACTACTGGGGAAAGGAGAGATATCGGACGAACTCCTGTTGGTAGGCGGATTTCCATGGTACTGATTTACATTTTTCGGGGATTTTCAGAATGGTTATGGCTTTGAGATGTAATCCAGTCCCGTTGAATCTTTAAACCGTCGTGACCATTGATTTTGGAGACGATGATCGGTAGATTGTCTGATGAAAGAGATAGATAGCGCTGGCAATTGTTACGTTGTTGTTGTAGCAATTTAAACATTCCCCGTTTATGTACGGAAAATGCTGCTGGGGTGACAGTTATTGGCCAAATGTAAAGGGTCAGGTTCGCTGCCAGCCCTGAGAAGAAGTGCTGGATCCATCTTTCTGCATAGAGCTGATCAAAGATGGGAAACGTGAAGTTCAGTGCATTAAGCAGGGTTAGTACGTAGAGTCAACTGCCATGAAATTGACAACTGTATAAGTAAAAACCGTCATCTCTCTATTTTAAGTGGCTTAAGTGGCTCAAAAATCACTTCGATTATTATATTGTAATTTGTTTTTTTTTTTTTGCGGCGGCCTTATCCATTCACTCCTTATAAAGAGTTTTCTAATAACTGGTCTTATTTTGAATAGCCCGCTTTTTCGGTAGATGTCACTTTTGAAGCTGACATTTTTTCATAATTTACAAGTAGAAACTACGCCATTAATAAAAATGGAGCGATACACGCTTAAACAAAGCATTGAAAGTATTAAAATTCAATATAAAAATGGTGAAAATTTGGCAGAGCCGTTGTTGAAGAAACCCCAGGTTTGTCCATTACTCGTCGTTCTTTGAAATTTGGCATTCCACAAACGTCATTACACCGTATTTTGCACAAAGATTTGGGTCTTAAGGCTTATAAAGTCCAGTTAACACAAGAACTCAAGCCGGCCGATCATCAACAACGTCGTGTCTTTGCTGATTGGGTCGTTTGAATGCATGCAAATTATCCGAAATTCCATCGAAAAATCATCGTGAGTGATGAGACCCATTTCCACCTCGGTGGCTTCGTCAACAAGCAAAATTGTCGGATCTAGGGCACAGAAAATCCAAGAGTTATTATTCTGTCCTCACCATGTCAATGGACCTTATTTTTTCAAAAATTAAGCTGAAGCAACAGTTACGGTGAATGGATTGCGCTATCTATAGATGATTAACGATATTTTTTATTTTAAACAAGACGGCCACACAAGCAACGAAACCATTAATCTTTTACGGGAAAAGTTTCCGGATCGTGTTATCTCTCGAACAGGTGATCACAGTTGGACACCGAGAGCTTGAGATTTATCACCTTGTGACTTGTTTCTTTGGGGCCACGTGAAAGAGAAGGCCTACGCCAACAGCCCAGGGTCGATTCAAGACCTCAAAGATGGAATTCGTGAGGTTATCGAGGACATAGGGCAGCCACTTTACAATTCGATTATGGAAATTTTCATGAAAAGGATATAAGGATAAGGTCGTTGTGGTCATTGGTCATTTGCCTGATGTTATTTTACACTATTAACGGCATACCTTCCTCTTTATAACGAATAAAATAGCATTTTTCTTTGAATATCAAAATAATACCTCTTATTGGAAAACCCTTTATTTCCATGGGCTATAAAACGGCGTACTCGAAATTTGTCTAACAATTCCGATTAAAAAGTTGAAATTTTTATGAAATTGGTTTGAAAATTCGATTTATATGGTTTTGTAGAATCAGAATGAACAACATTTCCATAAAGAAGTTATTAGTTATTAAAATTAAATAAGAAACAAAACTGTCAATAAGTCCCTGTGTCATAGTCATAATGTACGTAATCATAGCAAAAACCTTTCAAGCTTTAGAAAGTGAATAATTGGTGATGGCGTTCCTAACTACGAATTGGTCCATTAATACCCGCCTAACTTAAGAATTAATATATTATATATTTATAAACAATCCTATAAAAATTGTGGGTTGGCTTTCCATTGCTACCACGATATATTTGCTTATAATTTCCAAGCCCGTGGATCGAATTTAAAAATTATAACACACAAATGTAGTCACTATATCAGCCTTTCGATTTATAGTACTTTTTATAAATTACCATTAAGAATTAATAGCAATATTTAACGTTAACAAATGCTTAATTTTTCAATTTCCATTGAAAAAATTCCCTATTACAGACGCGTATTTTACTTAAATACAAACACAGACAAGTAACAATATTCACTTATAAACACTCCTTATTAATTCAAGATCTGATTTAAAGATATGTTTACTCAATAATAGGTACAACGAATTTTATTAAAATTCTACTATTACAAATGTTCTTCAAAACGTTTGTAATGCCGTGCAAAATAAATGTGCGGGACGAACTGTCAAAGAAACGATAATGAGAAAAGAATAAAGCAAAACCAAAAAAACCCAGTAACCAACAATAAGGTTCGATAGAACTTTTGTAGTTTAAAAAAAAGTTAAATTAGCCTTTGGCCTTCGATAAATCATTATTTTCAAAAATGGTGAAAATGTGGTCTAAAAAATCGCATTAACATAATATTTTCATAAAAACTGATTTTTCATTCCAAATTTTTCGCTGCGGCGTTTTTTTGTTTAAAAATATACATATATGGTATCTGTTACAAAAAAAAATATTTTCATAGTGAAAATTTGGAATACAAAATCGCGCGATAGATCGATAAATCATTATTTTCGAATATGGTGAAAAATTGGAATAAAAAATCGCATTAAAAGAATATTTTCATAAAAACTGATTTTTCTTTCTAAATTTTTGCCTGCGGCGTTTTTTTGTTTATAAATATAAATATTTGTATGGTATCTGTTACAAAAAAAATATTTTTATAAATAGTGAAAATTTGGAATACAAAATCGCGCGATAGATCGATAAATCATTATTTTCAAAAATAGTGAAAATTTGGACTAAAAAATCGCACTAAAATAATATTTTCATAAAAACTGATAATTTGGACTAAAAAATCGCGCGGTATATATTACAAATTTTGTCCTGCGGCGCTTTTTTGCTTGAGAGTACATATATATATATTATATTATATATATAAAAACTATATTTTTATAAATAGTGAAAATTTGGAATAGAAATCGCGTGATTTGGTTTGTAAATGTACATATAGATATGTTACAAACAAAATCAAAATTATAAAAAGTGAATATATGTATTGTAATAAAAAATCGTCGAATTTTCGCATGCGGCGCTTTTTTGTTAGAAAATGTAAATATATACATATTACAAGAAGAAGCATTTCTATAAAGAGGCGCTTTTGGAATTTTAAATATATATTTTTACAAATACTCAAAAATTTGGAATAAAAAACCTGTGATTGTGAGTCCCAATTTTCGCATTCGGTGCTTTGTTTAAAATATATATATATGTTTGTTTTAAAATATATATATATGTATACATGTTACAAAAAAAAAAACTTTTATAAAATAAAATTTTTATAAAAATAATAAATTTTTCGCCAGGATCACTTATAAATTTTACGATAATACAACAGTATTTTCATAAAATATAATTAATTTCATTATATAATTCAAACTACAAAACCTAAGTTAAATGCTTGCTGGGTTACCGATTGCTTTATACATTTCTCTTCAACAATATTTCAGTAAAAGATGCAAATACGGTCATAAAAAACCTAAATTTTAAGCTTTTCACGGGTATTCTATAGGGACCCTAGGAGGATGGAGCTTTCATCGTTATAATAGTCTGACCTTGCTCTTTCTATTGGGCGTGGTGCAAGGTACCACGCCCCTCAACCAAATATATCGTGGTAGTAATGAAAAGTTTAGCCAAAATTGTACATTGCCTAAAAAATTACGAATAAAACTTACGGAACGGGAAAGCATATGTAACGATGTCTTGGCCAATCCTTCCGTTGACACTCTGGTGAGCAGTAAAAATCACCACATCGCTGGCACACACATATTGCCGCCTTCAGACAAGTGGTACATTCGCCTTTAGCAATACCCGGACCTGTCCTGTTGCTGCTTTCGTTCACTGTTTTTTCCAGAGGGGCCTGCCGCAAATATATTCAATAAAGCATTTACGTTCTGAAATATTGATTAAATTACTTACATTAGACTTTTGCACATTTTCCTTGTGGACCGCATGCAATGCCATATCTGGTGTGGCATTGTTTCCTTGCGGTTTTCTATTTCTTTGCGCTAAAGCCCTGCATGGACAAAATTTATTTACTCTAAATTACAATTCTCTTTTGCACTTATCTTACCGTCGGTCCATATTGTTTAAAAAGTAAAAAATTTTCTTATATACACTAAAACCCCCGTAAAAACGTTCTAATGGCGACCAATAAGAAGTTCTGTTCGATTAAAAACGCTTAGCGGGGAAGAACTGTCAAACTATCGGCGACACTAACGATAACACCAACTGCTTTCTGATATAGCGATGGTTTTGGAACTATCGGCATTATTACATCAAATTTGTTTAATTTTCAAATTACAATTGACAGGAACTTTTTCATGAATGCAAGCGCAAGATGATCTGCAGATATTATAGTTATTCCAAAAATGATAGAAATGAGATTGTGCCCATTAAAGAGCGCGTGACGCCGCATTAGCTGAGTTGTGCAGTGTTGCCAACCATTTGCTCTTCGCAATAAATGTAGTGCTTTATACCCAAAATGCGAAAATGTTTAAATGTTTGGTGTTTGTTTTTTTTTAATTTAAAGCTACCAAAACTGTAAGTTAAAAAAAATTATTATATTATTATATAACTTTACCTATATTAATAAAAAAGGTCAATCTGAGAAGATTTTCCTGTTAATGATAATTTGTTGGTTCTTTTAAAATTTGATATTTTAAAGTGTAAATTTAATTTTTGGCTCCTTTTAAGGTTATGTTAGAATATTAAGTCTTCTTCTCTCAACTCTGCTTAACATTGGAAACGTTTTAAATACACAGTCCTGCGAGGTACAATTTCTAAAACGGCTATGGGTGTTTCCTGAAGGTTTTTTTATGCTAAAAACGAATATGAGCTTGAAAATGCTCCAGCACGTCAGGATTTTTGGCAATTTGAGGTTAAATAGTCAAAAAATGCAGATTTTGGCCATTTTTAATTTTTTTTTTGAGCAAGGTAAAGTTTTTCTTTAATTTTCCACAACGGCATATAAAAAAGTTATTCTATTTTGAATCGGAGACTTTCAGATATGCAAATTCAATCTTTCTAATTCTCTAACGCCCCTGTAAAGGGCGAATTCAAAATAGTATAACTTTTTTTATATTAATCACAAAAAACTTTTAAAACATGGATTTTAAAGCTGAAGACTAGTACTTTGCGATGCCATTGTGGAAAATTAAAAAAAAACTTTACCTTGCCAAAAAAAAATTTAAAAAATGGCCAAAATCTGTATTTTTTGACTATTTAACCTCGTTCGTTAACAAAAGAGTTTCTCTTAACAAAAAACTAATAAATTAAATTGTACATACATAGCTATAACACATTTATTTAAAAAAACGTATATTTTTAAGACAATTTGTCACGCATACAAAGTTCCTTAACTAATTCAATAAACAGTTGGTATTTTTTTTTAAATGGGCATTTTAGTGCGTTTCTATATCCAAAGCTAGGCACTGCAGTAGCGAGAGAGAGATTTGACTGCTGAAAGGAGAAAAACACCAACAACAACCGCAATCGCGGGCATTGCGACTAGCTGTTAAAAACAAGTAAAGCTAAATAAAACGGAGAGAATTATTGAACTAATTTTTAAAAAATGTATATTTTACAAAATTATAAACAGTACATTTTAATTAGAACAGGCTAGAAATATGTCACGAAAAAAGAACTAAAACTCCGAGACTAAATAACAAAAAAAAAATAAATGCTAAATCAAGTTACGAAAATGGTAATCTGGCCATACTGGTGCTAATACGACTTCACTCATGGTCAAATATGCTAAGAGCAAAGTAACGGTACCATGACAGGCGCCATCTCATTATTCTTTTCATCATGTAGTTATAGTATATCTTATTTCTTAGCCGCTGCCGAGTTCAGCAAGAAATTTTTTTTTTATGCCTCCATCTTCAGATAAATCTCAATTGAGCTGCGAATTAAAAAAAATCCTTAAATGAGATTTGATTGCCCGTAAATACACAATTTTGACATTCAGTTCCGTCAAAATAATTCGTTGTGCTTATATTGTATAGTAGCGACAGTCATACATCAACTATTAAAAGCTATAGATGATCTCAACTATTGATAATTCGGCAGCTCCAAGTCAGATCATGGATTCAATTCTCGTTCTATGTAAACGTGAAGTAAACAAGTTTTCATTTTCACAGAAGCTTGTCACTCTGTCGTTTCACAAACGACTATTTTGCGATTCTCGTTTGTGCCATGACAAAAGTGTTCCGTTTCCACTGTAGCCATGAAATTTTTACTAGTCCGTTATTCAAATTTCAAAACAAATTTCAATTATATAAGTGTAAGAAGTATAATTAAAGTAAAAATTACCTGATGGGACTTAGTGCCACTACAAAACGACTCCAACGGTCGCGATCCTTAGCGATGACTTTAGTTTCTTTGGAAAATTTTCCTGCAGCCTTATGTTCTTCGTAGTGATAGTTCTCTTCCAAGTGCACTTAGACTCAGACTACTGCCACTGTAAACATTTAAAGTGGTTTTGAGCACTTAACATAAGTTTTAACACAAAATTTGATGCAACTTCTTTGATACATTTTTTTCGATAGCAGAAAATCGCCGAGCGCGCAAAACATGCCTCTCACAAACAAACTAAAGATGTTATATTGCTAAAATCGTGAACATATTTTCGAGACGAGTGTGCCAACATAAAAAAAAATTTAATCGAAAGTACGTTGCCCGCGAAATTTGAAAATGCAACTTATTTTTGAACAAACCTCGTATGCTTTATTCGCTTAGAAGATGCATCACACGGTTGCATGTACAGAGACAGTGTTGGATATCGTTGTTGAGCCTTTTTAATTTATATAATATTAGTTGAAAAAAAATTTTGTAATTAAAAAAGGGCTAAAAAAGGGCACTCTTGCATTTAAAGTTTATGCTGAGAAGATTTCAGTGCTAATGAAAATTTGTTGATTCTTATAAAATTTGAGTTTTTGAAAGTGAAAATCTATTGTAATTTTTCAAATATAGGAAATTGAATTAAAATTAAATTAAAAAATGAGTAAAACGACGAAAAGCAATACGAGTACAAATACTCATAAAAGCAACCACAACTACAACGATTTAGATGCTAACAATGATATGTCGGATGAATTGAGCGCGTACAGCTCGGAGGTAGACGAGGTGACATCACGAAAATAGCGAAAAATACAGCCAACTGATGCTGCGGATTA
This sequence comes from Anastrepha fraterculus, assembly GCA_037575425.1. Classification (NCBI taxonomy): domain Eukaryota; kingdom Metazoa; phylum Arthropoda; class Insecta; order Diptera; family Tephritidae; genus Anastrepha; species Anastrepha fraterculus. Next base: position 12,009 of record JAYXIM010016334.1, read on the forward strand.
CGAAGATGGGGGCGGAATGTAAAAATGTAAATTAATTTGTGTGCAAATAAATTACAAGTGATATTTTCATATTTGAGCCGTAAGCCCTGGCAGCTAGTGTTCCTTTTTTTTTATTGTAAAATAATAATTTATTGTTATTTTCCATATATTAAATTAAATTAATTAATTATAAAATTTGAGTTTTTGAAAGTGAAAATCTATTGTAATTTTTTGCTTCTTTAGAGGTTAGAGGTTGGATCTTCTTCTCTCAACTCTTCTTAACATTTAAAACCTTTTTATAAATTTCAAAAAGCCATTGAATTTACTGAGTTTGAATTTTAAGAGGTTAGAAAAATGTCAGGAAGAAAGCACTGAAATAGCATCTTTTATTTGGAGACCTTATCAACAATTTGCTACGACAAGAATTTTTTTTTTGGTGGCGAGGTTGGGTTAAAAATGCCTTTGCACCATATAGTAACCGTCGCTACCGCGTGTATAGTGATTCCACTAAAAATATCCCTCCTCTTCTCTGGGATTTTCGGGATTCCGCATTGCATCGAGGTAGAGGGCCAAGACTCACCCTGCGTCCAGGGTCGCCTGTTTTGAGAAACCTATGCTCAATGCTCTTCAGTATAATTTTCCATTTCACGCTTCTTTTTTCGGATAATATCCTCCACGAAATTTGCGACGGCATTCCATTTTCCTTCGTCGATCATCATTTTCTCGATTACCAATAGCTCGTTGCAGACCTGTTCTCTCTATGTTCCCCTTCTCGCATTTAAAGAAGGTGTGCTCCGCATCATCACACTCAGTATCTCCATAAGTATATGCGAACAAAACCTGAGTGAGGTAATAGTTAACCTCACCATGCTTTCTTTCTATCTATTTTTTTAGATCGGATATTTGTCTCGCTGTCCATCTACCGTACCGTTCAGAGTTCCATCTTGCCTGCCAAAATGTGAGCGTTTGAACTCTGATATCGGAGAAGCGCTATCCCAAGAATAGTACGGGTACAAAAGATGTATCTTAAATATGCCCTAAGATCTTTAAAATTTTCTCTCCCTTAACCCTTTTATAGTTCCAGCTTGTTATTAATTGGATTAAAGTCTCTTGAATGCTTGAATGTTGATTCTAACCGTTCTCTTTTGTGTTTAATTTTCTTTTGCAACGCATTGACTTTCCGGCGAGTACTCAACTCTTACCCTTTTTATCTCAAAATATTCAAAACGTATTACGAGTCCAGTGCACCTATTACATAGACTCTACGCGAATTTAATGAGATCTCGAATTCCATATCATTAGATTTGACTGAAAAATAACTGAAAACTAAATTTCTTCTTTATTGCATTATTTAATTCGCTAATATAATTCGAGTCTGAGAACAAAAAAATACTAAATCAAGTTACGAAAATGATAATCAGGTCACACTGATCACCGATTGGGCTAGGTGACGTCGCTAAAATTAGCTGATATTGTCAAAGTCACTGAGTGCAAAGTAACGGGACCAAGATAGGCGTCATGTCATTATTCGCCATCTCTCATCGTGGATATAAACTGTAATTTTTCGTTAATATTGCCATCGAAAGTTCCTCTAATCCGCCTAAATTATGAGAATTAAGTCCAGTTGTCAATCCAAATTAGTTGCACTTAAGGGGTTACATACGTCCAGAATTTTCTGAAAATCGATTTTTTTTTCTTACAGTTCATTATTCCTTATAGTTTTAGGCGTATTTCTGTGGAAGTCGATTATAAAAATTCTCCATAGATACAAAGTTATGGTAGAAAATGTAACTGCCCGACAAGAGTTTGATGCGTACAGGTAGCTGTCCTTCGTTTGAGGCACTTGAAAGTTTAAATTGGTTTCCTCGAAACTACTTTTTCCGGCACGGGCTGCATGATAACTCATACAGTTTTTAATATTTTTTGATGTGGTTTTGTGTTTTAATTCGAAAGAGCTTTTTTCTCTATATAGTCTGCGAACCGGATTTTTGATATTTTTATTAAAAAATTTTGTAAACATAATTAAAGTGTGACCTGTGACGTAAAACGCATGCTTTTTTTAAATGCCGTAAATTGCAAAATTTTTCGAAATTCAAAAATCCGTCCCGATAGACTATAACTACAACTTTATGTTAAAAGATTTTTTTTTTACTTTTTATAGATCCATCAACATTTCAAGAAGAAATTCTCCTTTTTTTCTCTGTACTTTGGGTCACGTGATTTTTTGTATACTAATTTTTGTAAAGAAAAATTAAAATAATTTTTTTTATAAAGTTTAAGTACTAATAAACAATGTATACAAATTTTTTATATTTATTTCTATTGTTATCCCTTCTAAAAACAGTTTTTCTTTTAGCGCAATTTTGGCGTTGCTGGAAGTATGTAACCCCTTTATTCTTGAGATAATTCCGAATTAAGTCGTTAAACTCTGACTTAATTTCTTCTTCATCTCCCCTGCCGAAGTCATTGTGAGATACATCCCTTCCACTGGCTATGGTATCAATAGTCCAGTGACCCGTTATAACACCTGTGAGGACGCTGGTAGTTGATTTGTTAAATACAAGCAGACATTTTATCCTTTTAAGATTTTGCTTTGCGCTTTGGAGGCCCTATAGTTGGTAGTCAGAGACCACCTTCTATTGGTGCCCACGATTACGCTCAAGTTAATTGCAGCATACAGTTCGTTTAGAGGTCTTAGACTTACCTTCGACAAGCTCTTCAAGACAAGTATACCGTCAATAAGGGAATGGCAGACACCAAGGCCATGGAGAAAGGGGGAATTAAATTGTTATACAGATGGTTGCAAGCTAGACGATAAAGTTGGCTATGGAGTATTCTCGAAAGGCTACTGCAGCGCCTATCAGGCAGAGGTTCTAGCTATAAAAGAAGTGGATACATATGGAAACACGCATGTCGTAACAAAAACGACTATAAATATATTCTCGGATAGCCAAGCGGCCATTAAATCAATGAATCCAGCTATACTAAGATCAAAGGTTTCACAGGAATGCCGAGCAGCCCTAAATGTTTTAGTGTCGTATTCAAGGTCAGCCTTATTTGGGTTCCGGAGATATTGAGGGAAACTGTAGAGCTGATGAGCTAGCCAGGAAAGGTACTGCTCTTCATCTGCTCAGTGATTAAAGTATCACTGGAATACCTTTGGCTCCGAGTAAATTAATAATAAAAAACAACATTACCCAACAGGCCAATCGGTCATGGGAAGATGAAGATGTATGCGTAACAGCCAGGCTACTATGACCGCAAATAAACAAGAAAAGGATAAAGGAATTGTTTAGCCTCGCAAGAGAAGATATCTCAAAGGTCGTGGCTTGTGTCACCGGTCAATGGCGATTTGGCAGGCATTCCTTGAGACTAGGAGTATTCTCCTATGAATATTGTAGAAATTGTAGAGATATGGAAGAGGATGAAACAGTTGAGCACTTCCTTTGGAATTGTCCAGCCTTAGCTAAATTCAGAGCAGGTTGTCTAGGTAAAAACTTTTTCAGTTATCTTACAGAACTATCTGGTGCGGGGATTAGACCAATCCTGAGCTTTATAAAAGCCTCAAAATGGTTTCATGAAAATAAACAAACAAGATTCCCATGTCGCACAGTGCTATCACAACGGACCTGTAAGGTCTAAGTGAGTTGGTTGTTGTTTTTGTTGTAGCAGTAACTTTGCCCTGTCAGTGCAATGTAATCACCGGTCGTCTTCGTCTAGCTCATCTAACGGTAGGCCCAGGAAACTAGCTGTTTCGACGGGTTGGGTCCAGAGGGAGAGGGGTGTTAGATGAGTGAGTTTGATGGGGCATATGAAAAGGTGGTTAGTGTCGTGCGGGGTGCCTACACATGCTGGACATAAGTTTGGTGTGTCGGGGTCAATTCTAAATATGTAGGAGTTTAAACTACAACAGTATCCAGAACGTAATTGGGACTCTCGGGGAAGTTGGAGTTATTCGTCTGCGATTGGTGGTGGTTGAACTCCGATAACGGCTTTCAGGGGTCGGGAACTTAAGAAGGTGGCAAGGGTCTCCCGATGAATGTCGTTTATGGCCTGTATGTCCGCTGTCCGATCCAGTAGCTGTCTTTCTGTTTTGTCTTGGATCTCGTCCGCGTAGTTAAGGAAATGCCTCCTGACGTGCCTGGGACGTGGCTCAGGCTAAAGCAGGTATCTGCATGGGTGAGGTCTGCGGTAACACCCTAGCAGAAACTGTTTGCTGAACAGTTTGTTATGCTCCTTCACCTCGGTTAGGTGCAATAAGTGAGTTAGTCATACGCGCCGACTACCACCATAACCTAACCTAACCTCGTTTAGAGGAATATTTATGCCCTCTATCACTCGTTGAAGATCCAGCTCAGAGCTTATCCTTGCACACTCATCCGATCTCCAGAGTGGCCGGGAACGCAACAAAGTGTGGTGTTGTGTTGTTGGATGAGCGAGAGCGACCTCCTGCATTCTTAAACTAAATAAAAAACTGTAAAAATATTGAATGAATGATTCAGAGTTTTAAATTTTCCACACTGTAAAGAAAATAGGATGAATAAATAAGTACACATTTACATTAAAAATTTGCAAATTAAATACATAATTTTTCAAGTTTATATTTATGTACGAATAAGTTAGTGATTTTTTATTATTTTTTGTCGCAAACTAATCTGCTTGTATAATTCATACATTTGTATTTAAAATTCTAATACTATTCAACACCTTTGATCACAACACGAGCCATGATGCATTCGGTTTTTGCTTTCCTTATAAACTCACTTAAATGATAATCAATGGAACTTTTGCAAAACTATTACAATTTTCAAAAAATAATGTAATAACAATTAAAAACTAAATTTTATCACTGCTTTCAATTTCTTTCGTCTTGGCCACATTCAAAGTTGTGTTGTCTTCAGTTTCTGAATCGGAACTCGGGTCCGATTCCGATGCGGAGGGAACTTCCTCAACGCGATCCGACAGCTTATGAGTGCTCGTCTCGGGCAGAGTCAGCGTAAGCAGACCAGCTACTAAAACGGAACATCCGCAAATTGTTGTTGGAATATACCAGCCGAGCAAGCCCTATAAATGACATATATTTATATGTAGAAGAAATGCAATAAATATGTAATTGTTATTGTCCCAAGAGAAATCAACGATTCCACGTTCTTGACTTACCAGCACATCCACTACATAAGGCGCTGAAATGGAGCCCACATGTGCCCATGTTGAGCATGTGCCCAATGCCGAGTTGCGTACTTCGGTGGGATACAGTTCGGCGGTGTAGAGGGTGACTATGGAATATGTCGCACTAATACCGAAACGACCCAACATCGCCAATGAAATGATCCAAATGATTTCCCCTAAAACGGAATAGAAGCGAAATTCATAAAAAGAACTTAAAGCAATTAGTAAAACTTTTTCAAATTCCTCGCACCTGTGGGCACAACAAGCACCAAAAGCAATGGCACTCCTGTCAGCATAAATAGTGACGCTGTAGTTGTACGACGTCCGAAGAAACGCAGCATTATCATGGGCACCAGATATGAGGGTAGATCCACCATGCCAGTAATGGCAACGTAAAGATATCGGCTCACCGATAAATTGGCGGCATTTAGTGCTGAATTATTAAATTAAATTATATAAATACATAGAAAAATGGTTTGGGCGAGTGGAAGACGTACCCGTTACATAGTAACTGAGCGAGGTTACACAGAACATAAAGTAAGAGGTGAAAATGAGGCGGCGCAGTTTCCACGTGCCAAAAAGCTCACTAAATTGTTTAAGCGGACCCTCCTTCAGTTTAGTCCAAAGTGAAAGTTTCTCTTCAGGTAAAGCTTCCTAGAAAAGGTAATAAATATTTATATTTATTTTAAATTAATTAAAATTTCTGGATGAATGCGAAGTGTGGCTATTAAATAATGATTTGATTGGTGCTGCTATAAAAGGGGCACAAATGCGCCAAATGCTAGCGGTTGCCAGTTGTTAAGCATGAATTCTTCTCTATCGCTGCTTTAAATAAATTACGAGACGTTCCTGAGGGAAGTTGGTGTTAGCACCGTGCACTGCCATCTATCAAACGACGGCAAAACAAATTTCAGACTGATTGATAGACTAGTTTGGATTTGGCAGCTATTCGAGTAAGGCGTATTTTGTGATTTTCGCTAAGATGGAAAAAGTAAGTAATTCGCTTTTTGTATTTAGATGGGGAAAAATGCGAGGAGATAAAAGCAAACTTGGATGCTGTCTATGGGGACGCTTCGTCATCTATGACTACAGTTAGATATTGGTTCAACGAACTTAAGCGTGGGCGAACATCGACAACTTTTGATGAGGAGCGACCAGGACGCCCGGCAGACGTGGTTACCTAGGAAATCATGCAAAAAGTCCGCAACATCATTCTCGTCGATCGACGAACGAAAGTGCGTGGAGTAACAGAGGCCATAAGTGTGTCGACCGGAACGGCAATTAATATTTTATTCACGCGGGACAACAAGCGGATGCGGCTGTTAACTTCGAAGCAGTGTTTGGAGCAATTTAAGTGAGATCAGAAGGAATTTTTGCGTCGAGTTGTCACAATAAAACTGACGGTACTGTGAGTGCTAGTTGTACATAACGCCATTGAGGCGCGAAATAGCCAGCAGTGGGCATCAAGAGGATAAGAGGTCGAAAGAATTTTTGCGTCGAGTTGTCACCGTTGATGAAACCTGAATTCATCATTACACACCAGAAACTAAGCAATAGTCAAAACAAAGGATTTCTCCCGGTGCATCTGCTCCAAAGAAGACGAAGACAGTCTCGTCGGACGGAGAGGTTATGACGACGATTTTTTTGGATGCGAACGGCGTCATCTTTATGGACTTTTTAGAAAAAGGAAGAACGATCACTGGACAATACTACAGTGAGTTATTGGATCGATTTCACAAAAAATTTAAGGAAAAACGGCCGCATTTGGCGATAAAGAAGGTGCTGTTTCACCACGATAACGCACCGGGCACATTCATCCACAGTTGTCGGCGCGAAACTGCATGAATTGGGTTATGAATTGCTGTCGCACGTCCCGTGTTTACCAAATCTGGCTCCATGCGACATATTCTTGTTCACTAAATGAAGAAATGGCTCGCGAGAAAAAAATTTAGTTCAAACGAGGAAGTCATCGTCGAAACAGAGGCGTCTTTTGGAGACAGAGGAGTTAGGCAAATCCAATTTTTTGGAGGGGTTAAAAAAATGGCCAGGAGCTTTGGGCGAAGTCTATCTTTCTAACAGGCGAGACTATGTTGAAAAATAAAAAATAAAAATGTTTGAAAAAATGGTGTCTTCATTCTAACGCGCGTACTTATTGAACGCCCTTCGTATGGCAAGGGACGCCGTCTTGTTAAAACCATAGGTTGTGGAGATCACGAGCTTCAATTTCCGGCATCAAAAAGTCGGTTATCATGACGCGTTAGCGTTCGCCATGCACTGCTACATTGGCGCCAGCCTCGTCTTTCAAGAAATATGAGCCGATGATTCCTTCAGCCCAGAGGCTGCACCGAACGGTTGTGTTCAATGGAGCTTATGGCTTCGGATTGCTGCTCAGCCCAAAATGTGGCAATTTTGCGTATTGACATAGCCATCTAGCCAAAAATAGGTCTCATCGCTGAGCTTCGCTAAAATGGCATGAGCGCACGTTGAACACTTTTCACAGAGCGTCGATTTTCGTAATATTGGGTTGGCAACTAAGTAATTGCTTTCACTCATAGATGGCTTCAGTTGTATTTTTAGGTTTGCAGACGTAGTACGAGTACAAATGTAAAACACATTTTGTTATTTGATAGTTGGCAATTCAGCTGTCAATCAGTAGAAAGAGTTTTTTGATCGGTGTCGTAGTTTTCGTTTGGCGTTCGTTGAAAAATGGTAAATCAAAAGGGACTTTTACGTCATATTTTGCTTTTTTATTTCCCCAAAGAGAAAACCGCATCACAAACTCATAAAAAGTTATGTGCTGTTTATGGTGATGAAGCCTTAAAAGAACGACAGTGTCAAAATTGGTTCGCCAAATTTCGTTCTGGTGATTTTTCACTCAAAGATGAAAAACGCTCTGGTCGTGCAGTTGAAGTTGATGACGACCTAATTAAAGCAATAATCGATTCGGATCGTCACAGTATAACACATGAGATTGCAGAGAAGCAATCACATACAAGCATTGAAAATAACTTAAAACAACTTGGCTATGTTCCAAAACTCGATATATGGGTTCCTCACGAACTGAAAGAAACGCATTTAACTCAACGCTTTAACAGCTGCGATTTTGCTAAAGAAACTTAATAAAAATTATCCATTTTTAAAACGACTGATAACTGGCGATGAGAAATGGGTTGTTTACAAGAATATCAAGCGGAAAAGATCGTGGAGCAGGCCAGGTGAACCAACTCAAACAACATCTAAAGCTGATATTCATCAAAAGAAGGTTTTGTTATCAGTTTGGTGGGATTACAAAAGAATTGTCTACTTTGAACTCTTACCACCCAACCGAACGATCAATTCTGATGTCTTCATTGAACTACTAACGAAATTAAACGATGCAGTTGAAGAAAAGCGGGCCGAATTGACAAATCGAAAAAGTACTCTATTCCATCATGACAATGCAAGGGCACACACATCTTTGGTCACTCAGACTATTATTGGAGCTTGGTTGGGATGTTTTGCCACATCCACCATACAGTCCTGACCTTTCACCATCTGATTACTTTTTGTTTCGATCTTTACAAAACTCCTTGCGTGGTAAAAATTTCAATAATGATGATGTTGGCAAATCGTACCTGATTCAGTTTGCTAATAAAACCAGAAGTTTTATGAACGTGGGTTTATGCTGCTGCCGGAAAGATGGCAAAAGGCCATTGATCAAAATTGGCAATACATGACAGAATAAAGTTATTTAGGTGATGAAAAAATTGCATTTGATTTTCTAAAAAAAATCCGCAATTACTTAGTTGCCAACCCAATACAATTTTACGATTTATAAACATGGTTGAGGCTTTCCATGATGAAATGTCAATGAATACTGAAAAAATTTATAAAGGGTGGTTAAATTTCAAGGGCCGATGTTGAATGTAAACCACACCTAAACGTCAAGTTTTTTTCTGCATTTTATTTAACATTTTTCAATTTCAGACTAACTCCATTTGAACCATGGAAAGATACACAATCGAGCAACGCGTTAAAGTTATTCAGGATTATTACGAAAACGGGCGTTCAAATCAAAATGCACTTCGAAGAAAATCATCTTCAGTCATGAGGCACATTTTCACCTCAGTGGATTCGTTAATAAGCAGAATTACCGCATTTGGGCAAATGATAATCCAAGAGTGATTGCCGAAAAACCAATGCACCCACAAAGAGTGACTGTTTGGTGCGGTTTATGGGCCGGCGGCATCATTGGCCCGTATTTTTTCCAAAATGAGGCCGGTCAGGCAGCTACCGTGAATAGTGTTCGCTATCGTGAGATGATAACGAACTTTTTATGGCCCGAATTGAAATAAATGGATGTGGACGATATGTGGTTTCAACAGGATGGTGCCACTTGTCAACTAACGAAACAATGGCTCCTTTGCGCGAAAAATTTGATGACCGAATAATCTTACGTCGCGGCAATGTCAATTGGCCGCCAAGATCATGTGATTTGACACCGTTGAACTTCTTTCTTTGGGGCTAGGCTAGGATGGAGCTTTTGGAGCTAAAGGATGAGATAATTCAGCACATTAACGGCATAGAATCTCAATTATGCCTCAGCGTCATCGAAAATTTGGACCATCGGCCTCGGCGGCCATTTGGCCGATATTTTGTTCCATACGTAATTGAGCCATACCAATAGTATCATAATAAAGACAAATGACAATAATTTCCTAAAAAAATTGTATTTTATTCAAAATCAACACCGGCCCTTGAAACTTAACCACACTTTATACGCAGTTTGACAGTAGTCTCGCGTGATCTGTCAAGAAAACCCTATTGGAAAAATTATCTCCAATCCGATAATCCTTTACAGTGCGCAGATTATTTTTGAATGGCGCTCTAATTTTTTAAAGAAAATTTCTCCAGACACATTGATTTTCCATATATCAGTAAGAACTGAACAATTCACAACACAAATTGCGTTAAAAATCGAATATTTCTCTAGCCTAATAAATTTCGAACGTTCTTTTTGAAAGGTCCTTTTATGATATGTAGGTACACAAGTATATACATACATACATATATGAAATGTAAAATAAGAACTTACGGCTTGCTTATCGGTAATGGCTTCAATGGATTCCTTCTGAATTTCGTAGTGACATTTCTGCTTGAATAAGATTCGGTAGGCGTCATCGTAGCGTTTCTTCGTTATAAGCCAACGTGGCGATTCATTCATTAAACTGAATACAGGAAAATGTGTGAGTACGAAGGCAAGTGCGCCAAAGAGCATTGATGATAACAGCATCCATCATAAACAGCAGCAACAACGCAGTGCAATGACATTAGAGCAGCCATCGTTTATCAAAAATAAACAGTAGCATTTATGAAATTAGAAGAAATACAAAAATATTTAATTAACTTGCGTACACACATACATACATAGATATGTATACTCGTATAGATTAGCAATAAAATTTGGCACTAAAAGCCGAACTTACAAGCAATTGAGTATCAACAAAACTGACGGTACTGTGAGAGTCAGCTGTAGATAACGCCATTGAGGCACGAAATATCCAGCAATGGCCATCAAGATCATACCAACCGGATAAGAGCCCGAAAAAGCGATTGACATCCAGGAACGGTGGCGCAAGCAGATATTTTCCACGACTGAAAAATGTCAACAACAAATTTTGATTTTTAATAAATTAAAAACAAAAAATTAATGCGTTCATGTATTTACTCATTGTGAAAGCCGGATAGAAAAGACCCGACGATGCGGCACCCAAACCGAAACGACCCGCTAAGAAAAGCCAATACCAGGGTGAGAATGTGCATAATAGGCTGGACGCTATGAAAAAGACAGCACCCAATGTGAAGGAAGTTTTACGTCCAAATCTGTGAAATAATGCAATATTGTTGTTTTTGTCACAATTTTATTCAATTCAATTAAAATACTCACTTATCGGCAAAAACACCAAACGAGAAGGAACCAAAAAATTTGCCCAACGATATGGCCACCTGTGCTGAGGTGCGCTGTATAGCACGATCGCACACCAGATCCCAATCGGCTACGAATGTGGTGTCAGCATCCGAGTAAGCGTATACGCCACGTGAAAGGCACGGAATCTCCGCTGGTGAGCCGGTTTCAGCTTGGTTTTCAACATAGTTGAGCGCATCTTCGTAGGACATCGTACTCAGCTGCTCATAATCGTAATGCCATATTGTACAGCCACGCGTGTCGAGATTATGTTGTGATATGTGCCGCTGTTCGCCAACGGACCAATTGGTGGACTGAAGATCGGACACAACGCACCACTGATCTTCAGGCAAATGGCCCAGCAGCGTATATGAGGAGACATGAAAACCATTAAGGATATTTGGTAAGACGCATAAAAAGAATAGAGTCCTGCAAGAAAGTTATGCATATATTTAAATTAAAAAAAAATTAAAATATTTACAATCAGTATTCTTTGCGGTAATCTGGCCAGTTAGCTACTATCATACAAGCGCACCATATGAGGGCACTATAGCTTTAGGCCGCATTCGAATCACAGGCAGCTTTTAAGGAGCAGAAAACATGGCAGTTACCAATAGATATTGGATACAATTTTCTTTTGCTTCCCCTAGACGTGAAGCAGATATACGCGCATTATACAAGGCGAAATCCAAGAAAAACAAGACTGGTGTCATAAAAATGTGAAAACCTTGGTGACATTCGGTTCAGTGGAAGGGAAGTTATTGCGTCTAAAGTGTCAGTATGTTTGTGTCAACGATACAAAAATGAGTTTCGAATCAAGAGCTAATATCAAATTTTGTTTTAAAATCGATAAAACGTTCACCGAAACCTTCGAATTGATGAAAAAAGTTTATGGTGATGATTGTCTACCTCGTGCCAGAGTTCATGAGTGGTTTACATGTTTCAGAGATGGACCGCCCAAAATTAGTAATCACCGAAAACTCCATCAAAATTGTTCGTAAGTTTATCAAAAATGAACCGAAATCATGGTTGAAATTCATGGAATCTGAGTTGAATACCTCCAAAACATCAATTTATCGCATTTTAAGTGATCGCTTGGACTTACGAAGGCCTGTGCACATTTCATTCCGCCCAAGTGAACTGAGGACCAAAAATTGCTCAGAATTCAACATTCGAAAGACCTCATTAAAGAGGCGAGAAAAGACGAAAACTTCTTTACAACATTGTAACTGGTGATGAAATGTGGTGTTTCCAACATGAACCTGAAACTAAGCGTCAAAGTGCCGAATGGAAGGCCCCAGACGAGTCACCACCCAAAAAATCGCGTTTGGAGAAGTCAAAAATAAAGCCGATGCTCATTTGTTTTTAGGATTCCAAGGGAATTGTCCACAAGGAGTTCGTCCCAACAGGACAAACCGTCAATGCAATTTCTATCTTGGCGTTTTGAAGCGTTGTTGCATCGCATTCATCGAATTCGTCTTGAATATCGCGAAGGAGGAAGCTGGCGCTTATTGCATGATAATTCACCATCCCATCGATCCACTCTTGTGACTAATTTTTTGACTAGAAATCGCATTTTAATCATCAATCTCTCAAAATTTTTGGTAAAAAAATATCGATTCTGCATATATTTCTTCCGCTGTGGCATTACTGACAAATGTTAAAAAAAGCACATTTATACAGCACTCCTACGAGAAGAAGAATTTCGCATCTAGCCATCTATGCAACTGCCGTTTAGATTTTCCTTACGTTAAAATGTTGGACGTTGACATGATGCCCCAAGCGCAGATTTGATTCGGTCATGTGTGCGAAGGTTCCGGGAAACAAGTTCGGTGGCTAATAGCCTACGGCCGAGGCCAAGCAGGACAAATGAAAATATCGAACTCGTCACAACATGTTTGCCCGATAATCCGTGTCAGTCTAAGCGCAAGAGAGCAGCTGCCTTGGGACTTTCAAAAACTATTGCACATGAAATATTCAGGAAGGATCTTAGACCTCACTCCTTCAAAATTCAAATTGAGCAAGTATTTAAATTTAACATTTGCATTTAAATGTGCAAATAAGCAAAATTGCCTTTATTGGTCACCTAAAGGATGAAACACAGTATTAAAACATCAGCAGTCACTTCACAGTCCCAAAGTGCTAGTTGTGCATAGTAAAATAGTGGAATAATTGGTCCATACTTTTTGAAAATCGTCAAGGGCGAGCAATTTCTGTAAACCAGTCTCTTATCGGCGAATGGTGAACGATTATTTCCTGCCAGTAATGAGAGAACAAACATCCTTCCCTCAGTACTCGCACATGGCTTTAGCGAGATGGCGTCAGGCCGTACACGACCAGAGAAATCATGGCGATAATGCATGATTTCTTCCCCAACAAACTGATAATTCGTTTTGGCGACATATCCTGGCTACCCAGGTCGCCCGATCTTACCCCTATGGAGTTTTTTCTGTAGGGGTTCCGCAAAAGTAAAGTCTATGGATTAAACCTAGCGACTATCTCAACACTATAAGAATGTATCGTTCTTTCCTTCCTTTTGATTTTTAAAAACTTATTTCAGAAATACAATGCGTGAGCGAAAACTGAAAGCCTTTCCGTAAAGATATGGAGATTGTGACAAAAGAAGTTTGGAATTAAATGGAGAATATGAAAAACAGCCGAATTAATATTTTAAATACAGTTCTCGACCCTTCACACAATAAGTCACTCCTCGATACCTATAAGTACAAGTAGACTTGACTATTTAGTCAAGACTTTTTTCCCGACGCAATTCATATTTTTCTCGGAGTTGCTCGCACAATTTTATGGTGAAAAAATTTCACAGGTCAGTTCTTTCACAGACCGTTATTCGGCTTTGAGCGAATTTGACAGAATCAACTGATGGGCTGACATTACTTGAGGTGTGTTAACACAAAAAATGAGATTGTATTGGTGATATACGGAAAAAATCAACCAACGACACTTCGTTGTCGTCTGAACGACGACTAATTGGACGAGTGTGTGAATATATTGATTTCGGCTGGCGAATACTCCCGTGATGTGGCAGCCGAAGTTCCCCTCACAATTTGCTTTTTCACCATAGCTAAATAGCAAACCTGACATTTCGCCATTTCGCTAGCATCTCTCATCGCCGATAATGAGGCGAATCTCGATCTATTATACTATTACCAAGTATAGTATTAAGTAACGCAATTATTTTACTTAACAAAATCTGAAAATCTGTCAGAACCGATTACAAGTAATTTTCTCATAAAATTTCATACACAAAGTCTTTAAATTTTAATTGCTTTCAGGCTAATTGACGTTATGCTTTTCTTTGATTTTTCTCTATCAACTTTTGTCTGCGACTTTTATTAGTCAAATGATCATTTACTTCCTCATTTAAGTTGATTTATACTTCTCACTAAAATTTGATGCATGTATGTTTGTATACTTTAGTATGTGTAGTGCTGGCGACTTATGGGCAAGTATATAAATTTTAATTTTTGCACTCGAAAATACATAGAAGTGAAACATTTTTTTTTTTTGGTAAACTCAGATATGTCATAATTAGGACGAGTCACACATATTTTTTGTCTTATCCGAATGTTCCATTGGGATGGTTAGATTAGGTTAGGATAAATGGCTGCCCTTGCGATTAGCCCAGCCGGACAAATATTCAAAATTCGTCCGTTGTGATACCAGGGGCCTTGAGATTAGAGGACGATGACCATGCACTTATGACGACGCCGACGGTGGCTAATTTATGTTCGCAATTAGTTGCTTGAAGCTACTGATGAACTTCACCAGTTGTGTGATAGTTAAACCAGTAATATCCGCAGGTGTAGCTTAAAAATGAGAGCCCAGATGTCCAAATCTTTGCCCGACAAGAGCAAGGCGCTGAGATGATTCCGCCTCGTCCTTCAGACAGCTCCTGCAGGACGGACTTGAGGCAATCCTAAGTCGCACCGCATGGACACCTAACGGACAATGTGCGGTAAGGATATCTAACAAATTCGAGAGCTGTTGTTTCGTTAAACTTAGAAGTTCCTTCGAGCATCTCCGATCTAACCGTCGCCAGAAGGATCTCGCGAGGCCCATCTTTCCAGGAGCAGACCACAGGTTCTCAAGAGAACCACAATCCTCTCATTTTGCGGTGCAACTGTCACCAGGATCCCCTGTCTAGCCAGCTCCTAAGCCCAGCAGTTTCCCTATATGCCGCTGTGAGCGGGAACCCAAATGAGCCTGATATCCAATTGTTGGGATGCAATCGAGAGAGAAGCTAGGCGTTCCCCGATTAATTTTGAACACAGAAACAATGAGCCGAAGGCCCTATTTTCATATTTACAATAATTACATCCCTTACAGTAATTACCGATTTGAGCAAACAGTCCAGTACTTCCGCTTGGAAAACACTACAGTAGTTCGGAAGCCTAAATTTGAGCTTGATGGGGAGTTCCTCGCGGAATTCTCCCCCACAAACTCTTCCGTTCAACTTCGTGCCATCCGTAAACATGTTTGCCATGCCTTGCCTCCAAATGTTGCACGCAACTTACTCATCCGTTGACGGAATATGAGTGGAAAAAGTTCCGTTCGACCCTAGCGTGTGTGCACTATGATTGAGTGGGATGAGTTCGCATGGGATTTCACTTTGAATTTTGCCCTAAAATTAAAACGCCAACGAAGCTCAAACACAGAAGTTAGAGACGTGAAAAAAGGTGCGGCAATAATGGCAATCAAATATAATTGTCGTGAGCCTTATGAAAGCCCTCTCATTTTTCCCAAATCATACCGATTGAGTAATACTATAAAACACATTTCCACTTTCGTGCCTTATTCAACTACGCCGTAATATCCATTTACGTCTCTGACCTACTAAACATAAAAATAAATCAACCTTGTAGAAATAAAATCTAATCAGCGCTAATTGAATTAGAGTTATGATGCGTAAAACGCAAGCAAACGCAGACAATTCGACATTTAGACATTCAGTTGTAACCAGAGGTTATCTGGATTTGCCTAACTGTAAGAATAATTAAGCCAAAGTACTTAATACGAGGGTCATCAAAAAAACGAGAGCACGAATATAAAGCGAAAATGTGAAGTGGTTACACGTTACATATGAACATATTTCGACAATTCCGGTTGGGTATTGCCCAATCAGTCAATTACCATAATTCTTACAATATGATTTTTTATTCATGCATGTACATCTGTGTGCAAAATAATAGTAGTGCTACACATTACAAAGTTGTAACTATCTTAATATGTTTTTGTACTTAATTTTTTTTGTTTTAACAAAAATATAGTGGCTCCTATAACAAAAACCATATAACTATAACGCCAAACTTTCTACAAAATTCACTCAAATGTAGCAAATTTGAAAAAATTGTCATAAAAATTGTGAGCTGTTCAATCAGAATCTTTAGAAAACTTCAAGGTACGCAGTTTTATAGTAAATTGAATTTTAGTTTGAGAAAGTCTCAGTTTGAAGTCACTCAAAAATCGTGCTGAAGAATCTCTAGAACATTTAAAGGTATGCAGTTTAATAGTAAATTGAATTTTAGTTTGAGAAAGTCTCAGTTTGAAGTCGCTCAAAAATCGTGCTGAAGAATCTTTAGAAAATTTAAAGGTATGCAGTTTTATAGTAAATTGAATTTTAGTTTGAGAAAGTCTCTGTTTGAAGTCGCTCAAAAGTCGTGCTGACATGCACATATTCGAAAATGTTATATATGGAAGAAAATACTTAACACCTCAGCGAAAAAAATTTTAAAAATCAACGAGAATTTTGCGTCACGTGAAACTCGCATTTCGTTATATTAATATTGAGTGGACTTTACCTACAATCGCATACCCAAGCTCTAAAAAAAAAATTTGAACAATTTGGAAATTTTATGAATTTTTTACACTTTGTAAAATTTTTCTTTAAATCTTGTACAAAGATTGGAATCTTACAATACAAAAAATACAAAAAAAAAAGTTAAAACTAGTGAATTCATCTTCTCTTCTTGATTGGAGCGATAATCGTCTAAGCGATTTTGGCCAAGTTTAACAAAGCGCGCCGGTCATTTCTTTCTCGTGCTAACCAGCGCCAGTTGGACACACCAAGTGCAGCAAAGTCCTTCTCCTCTTGATTTTTCCAACGCAGAGGAGGCCTTCCTCTTCCTCAACTACCACCAACTGGCACTGCATCGAATGCATTAAGAGCTGGAGCCTTTCCATCCATTCGAACGACATGACCCAGTCAACGTCGGATCTTTATTCGCTGCACTAAAGCTCATACAAATCCATGTTCGGCAAAAAAAGGGGTCTCAAGCCACGTGTCGTACTTTGGATGCACAACTTAGTGGTTCTGCCAATTTTGACATACGGTTTCCTAGTTTGGTGGGTAGCTCCTCAGAAGGGCTACAATACCACTAAATTAGAGAGAGTGCAGAGAACTGCATGTGTGGGCATCACTGGTGCTTGTAGAACATGTCCCACTGCTGCGCTCAGCGTTATTCTGCACTTACTTCCTGTGGATCTGCAGGTTTAATCTATTGCTGCTCAGAGTGCTATTAGGCTGAAGGAGATTGGCCTTTGGAGGCAACTTCCTATAGCATCTTGAAACAGATCTCCCCTTCCTTCTCTGTTATTCGCACTGACCTCTCCATCCACAAACTGTGCTTTGAGGGTTGTGTTAAGGCTATCTTTCCGAGCAGGCAAGATTGGAAAGAGGGGAGAGTCGGTAGGGATATAGATACCTCTGTTGTCACTGATCCAAAATGGAGTCTGGAGTGGGAGTGGGGGTTTACTCTAAATCAGCCAGCATTTCGGTCTCGTTTAAACTGCCGGGAACAAGCAGCGTTTTTCAAGCAGAGGTCTTCGCGATCCTGCAGGCATGCAAAATGCTTCGGGATCGCTGTTGGGAGGGAAACATTAATATTTTTTCCGATAGTCAAGCTGCAATCAAGGCACTGTCGTCGCCGTATTGCAGCTCTCTTCTCGTGAACTCCTGTAAGGAGGAACTCAAACGTCTCGAACGTGTAGGAAACATTTCCCTTATCTGGGTTACTGGGCACAGGAATATGGAGGGAAATGAAATTGCCGATGAGCTTGCCAGGAAGGTGTCGGCAGAACCCGTTCCAGCTGTCCCCTTCGCAGACATCGGTATCCCCTTGGCCGTCGTTAAAGGGAACCTATTTCAAAAGCACTATGGCCTCAATAAGATAGAAACAGAAAGCTTAAGGTGATGGGAATCCCCCGCCATTGAATTTCCAAACTCATTGCGGTGTTCACTGGTCACCCCTCCCTAAATCCTTTCACAGGTAGTGTTCCACATTATGGTATCAAAACGACACGTAAGTGCTACTTGTAGTGTACCTAGGGTACTCTTGCCATCTTACCTACCTACCTAAAGCTCATACAGCTCGTTGTTCCATCATCTACGATACTCGCCCTTGCCAACGTTAAAAGTTTCAAAAATCATCCGTAGTATCTTTCTCTCAAGCACTCCAAGAGACGCCTCGTTCGATGGTGTCATCGTTCACGCTTCTGCGCCATATGATAGGACGGGCATGATGAAAGCCTTATAAAGTGTTACTTTTGCTCGTCGAGAGCGGACTTTACTACTCAATTGTCCACTTAGTCCAAAGTAGCACTTGTTAGCAAGAGAGATTCTACGTTGGATTTCCAGGCTGAGATTGTTAATTCATTGCACTACTATTATTTTGCACACAGGTGTATTATGCTTATAGTTTTTTTTAAGTACGATATTACTTCTATGAAAAAATCCTTAACTAATGTCAAATTATGTGCGTAAACAAATTATTTAATATTCACTGCTATATAGCTGCGTGTGTCTGCGTGACTGGAATGCAAATGAAAACACGTAAAAATTACAACGTGGGTGACTAGCGGTGACAGTTCGCAGTTATAGTTGACATACTCGTATGTGTATGAAAACTCGTACTGTTTTTTAGTTTATTGTATAATTATTTATCATGCGCATAAACGCCACCGCCAGCCGGTGAACTTGAAATATTGCGCAAAAAAGTTGGATGTTTTAATTTTCATGCTGGTTGTTGTTATGAGTTTCATTTCAACAACAGAAACAACTCAGATTTGGAATTTTTTTGCACATAAATCAATATTTTATATGTATAAGTTTGCAATTTTCGAGGTGTGAATAAATAATTATTTCCGAACTTCCGTATTGGATTATTTTTATAACGTATAGCCTTATTCTATGTAGTTGACTTTCGAAATACTTCGAATATGGGTAACAGCATTCGACCAAAATTTGCATTAATAAAATAAAATTATACAAGATGCGTACGGCATTTGAGGACAACTTTTTTTTTTTTTTTAGATCTCCATTCATTTCTTACAATCTGTCATAACAATAACAACAGCTAATCTTGGAAAGGTTATTTGCTCGGTTATTCGGATGAGTGGCAAGTCGGTTGTTGTATCTCTGGCTGAGGTTACTTATTTCTTCGAAAACTGTCGTAACTTTTAGGTCACGGTGCAATATCTCGTTTCGTACAAACCTTGGCGCATTGGCACACATGCGGAGTACCTTTGACTGAAATCTTTGCATGATTTCTAGATTTGATTTTGCAGCTGAGCCCCATAATTGAACTACGTACGTCCATATCGGTTTCAGAATAAATTTGTAGATAAGCACCTTATTGTCTAGTGTAAGTGCTGAATTGTAGCCGATTAACCAGTGTAGTGATCGCAATTTCAGTCCAAGTTTTCACAAAGTTTTCGCTTTAAAGATATATGCGATCGCCAAGTAAGACGCCGGTCTAATAGAATACCTAAATATTTGACATTATCTGTTTGAGGTATTGGAACGCTGTTAAGAGATACGGCAGGACATGAGCCATTTCGAAGAGTGAATGTTATCTGCGCCGATTTGCTTTCGTTAGCTTTTATGCGCCATTTTTTCATCCAGTCGCTAACATTGTTAAGGGATTGAGGGTTATTGAGGGAAGGGTACTCCTGGCCATGACGACACTATCATATGCATACGTGGCTGTATATGTGTTCTTTGATAGTGGCAGGTCTGCCGTGAAGAAGGACAACTTGAGTGCAAAATTAATTAGCTTTTATTTTGATCAAAATTTAACCCTCAACCGGTATACTTTCATAACGTAGAGCGGCTCAATAAAGAACTCGGGCATACATGGCATGCAGCTTCAAATTCAAAATTTTTGTAAAAAATGCAAGTTAAATTTTTAATTTTTTTATTTTTCTATTGGGTAATCAAATAGGATTTTAAAAATTGTAATAATAATTTGCAAACCCATTACCTTCTTGTTATAAAAAATTGATCATGCAGCATTCGCAAAATTGGTGTCAAAAAAGAAGTCGATGTCCGATTAATGCGATTAGTTGGCACTTTAAAACAGGGAATTGCACAATCAATTAGCTCTCGGTAGAACAGTGCAAAGAAAAAACCAAACGCAATAAATAAAAATAAAATTGCAATCGTGTTTTGTTGAATAAAAGTCCAAATTATAAACATGGGTAGACAGCGTGGACAGCTCAATTGAAGTCAGAAATTGAATTATTAGTCATCATGAAATGGGTAAAATTGTTACAGAAATCGCAGAAATAGTGGATAGGCACCGTTCGACTAT
This sequence comes from Anastrepha fraterculus, assembly GCA_037575425.1. Taxonomy (NCBI): domain Eukaryota; kingdom Metazoa; phylum Arthropoda; class Insecta; order Diptera; family Tephritidae; genus Anastrepha; species Anastrepha fraterculus. The sequence goes on from JAYXIM010016334.1 coordinate 32,709, forward strand.
ATACGACGTGATAAAATCTTTCAAATAAACCAAATCCGTGGAAAATAGGAAGAAATCGGGACAACCAAAACTGCTTTCGGATGCAGATGAACGGTGGATAGTGCAAAAAATTCCGAGAAATACAAATTTGAACGCTCCTAAGATCGCAACAGAAGTCCCCCAACGCCTTAATATTAACTACGACCCCAAAGTAGGAGGTGTGTTCAAAAAGTATAGCGAATTTTGAATTTTAGACATATCGACTGGGTCGTGCCATTCGATTTTTTTCGAAGATTTGGGTATGAGGCCGCAAAATTCGTACCAAAACTGCTCAATTTGGACTAAAAGCAGCATCGCATTAACATTCCTAATGAGATGTTGGACTCTGTTCGCAACAACCCAAATTCGCTCCAGGTGACGAATCGTGAGTTTATGGTTATGACGTGGAAACCAAAGCTCAATCATCACAATGGAAGCTGCCGTACGAACCAAGACCGAAAAAAGCGCGCCAAGTTCGGTCGAATGTAAAAGTTTTGCTTACCATTTTCTTCGATTGCATGGGCGTTGTGCATCATGAGTTCTTGCCACAGGGTAAAACGGTCAATAAGGAATATCACCTGCAAGTTATGCGCAATTTGCCCGAAGCAATCCGCCAGAAACGCCCGGATATGTGGAAGAACAAAAGTTGGCTCTTGCATCACGATAACGACCCTGCTCACACATCGTTGCTTGTGCGCGACTTTTTGGCTAAAAACAACACACTAATAATGCCACAGCTACAGTATTCCCCAGATCTGGCCCCCTGTGACTTTTTCTTGTTCCCGAAACTGAAGAGGCCCATGAAATGAAAGGACGACGCTACGCTACGATTGATGAGATAAAGACGGCATCGAAGGAGGAGCTGAACAAGATAAAAAAAGTGATTTTTTGAAGTGCTTCGAAGATTGGGAAAAACGTTGGCACAAGTGCATAATATCTTATATGGACTACTTTGAAGGACACAAAATAGATATTAATGAATAAATAAATAATTTTTGAAAAAAACACAAAATTCGCGATACTTTTTGAACACACCTCCGATGCGTATAGTTTTGCGAAAGAATAATTATAATGTAAAAGCTGCACGAAAAAAACCTTTCATCAACGAGATTAACCTACTCAAGGGAATAAAATTCTCAAAGCGTCCTGGGGATAAGGATTTTGAGTATTGGAAGCACGTTGCCAGATGAAAGCAAGTTTAACATATTTAGGTCAGATGGAAAATCATAGGAGTACAGAAGTCCTAATGAAGAGTTGCTGGAAAAAAAACTTAGGTCTGACAGTTAAACATGGGGGTGGGTCGGTAATGGTATGGGGTTGTATGTCCGCTGCTGGTACTGGAAATTTGTGCCTCATTAAGAGCAATATGGACCACAAACAGTACCTAACAATTATGAAAGAAAATTTGGCCCTAAGTGCTGAAAAGCTGGGTATTAAGCACAATTTCCAGTACTATCAAGACAACGACCCCAAGCATAAGGAACTTAATGCCCGCCTGTGGCTTATGTATAACTGCCCTACAGTACTTGAAACACCTACACAATCCCCAGACATCAATGTATTGTAATTGAACATCTGTGGGCTCATTTCGAAAACCAACTGAAAAAGGATGCTATTAGAGCCAAGAAAGGCCTAGAAGATGCTACTAAAGAAGAGTGGGGAAAATGGATCCTGTAACATGCAAGAATCCATGCCAAGAAGACTGAATGCTGTGCGAGAAAATAAAAGCTTGCCGACTAAATTTTAATTATGTTGTTTTTTCTTAAATATTATTTGCCTAACTCTACTTTATATAAATGTACCAGTTCTTTTTTCTCATGTATTTTACTAAGTTTTTATGTTTGTATTTTCTATGTACGAATGAGTTGAAATTTGTTTATGTTTTTTTGCAGTTTTGCAAAAAAAGCTTGAAGAACGAAAATTAATGTGACACATAAACGCATTAGATTTTAATTTTAATATATATTTTTTTAGGTAAAACCATATCACTTGGGTGTCCGAGTTCTTTATTAAGCCAATGTATCTGATCTCCCTAAATTAATCTTAATAATTTCTTAAAGAAACAAAGACATTTTGACTGAAAAATATGCAAGAAGGTACAACAATTAACCACCACAAAATTAAGATTTCAATCACTCATAATCATTTTTTTTATTTAGTAGTAAAGCGGATCCAAGATGGAATCTGGAGTGGGAGCGGGGGTTTTCTCTAAATCAGCCCGCACTTCGGTCTCCTTTAAACTGCCGGAAACGAGCAGCGTTTATCAAGCAGAGGCTTCGCGATCCTGCAAGCATGCAAAATGCTTCGGGATCGCTGTGGGGAGGGAGACATTAATATTGTTTCAAGATAGTCAAGCTGCGATCAAGGCCCTGTCGTCGCCATATTGCAGCTCTCTTCTGGTGAACTCCTGTAAGGAGGAACTCAAACATCTCGATCGAGCAGGAAACATCTCCCTTATCTGGGTTCTTGGGCACAGGAATATATAGGAAAATGAAATTGCCGACGAGCTTGCCAGGTCTGTGGACTCCGAGCTGGTTTCAGCTGTCCCCCTCTAAGACATCGGTGTCCCGTTGACCGTTGTTAAAGGGAAACTACACAATTTCTTTCTAAAAAAAGCGCAAGACAGATGGAGGTCTGTCTCATCGTGTGCTAATTCGAAAATACTATGGCCTCAGTACGATAGAAACAGAACGCTTAAGGTGATGGAAATACCCCGCCATTCAATTTTCAAACTCATTGCGGTGTGCACTGGTCACTGGGTGATCGGTACTCATGCGGAGAAGCTTGGAATTCCGTACAACCTCTATTGCAGAAGCTGTGGGGGGTCCTACAGAGAAAGAGACTGTGGAACACTTTCTCTGCAAATGTCCGGCTCTGGCGGCTAGGCGTTTGAGATTTCTTAGCGTGCAGTTTGGGGATGACTTGAAAGAAATCTCCAGCCTATATCCCTTTTCTCTCCTCCGCTACATCAACAGCACTGGATGGCTGTAGAAGGTTTTCTCTTCCAAAAAATTTTTCTTTGCACAGGTAATGAGTAGTCCACATTATGGTATCAAAACGGCACGTAATTGCTACTTGAAGTGTGCCTTTGGCGGCACTTTTGCCATTTTACCTACCTACCTACCTAAAGCTATTCAAAAACAAATCTGGATGATTAAATTTTGCGCCACTTTGTATCTATAGAAATTAACCATCATCAAAGACCATTCACCGAGAGTACATTACCACTTCTATGAACTCTCGCTTCCCGAATGTCGTTATCGTAATCCAACTACCACCCATCGCAGACACAGAACTTCAGCTGCGTAGTGAGTCATGCGTTATTTTGGCACAAAAATATAGCTGATTAACCTCCTACTTATTCAGAAATGAGCTAGACAAACTCCACATGCATACATATGTACAGCATGTGAAGTTATTCCTCATGACACTAACCACCTCTTCACATATCCACTCTTCTTGCAACTCTTTCCCTCTAGTCCCGCCATATCGAAACAACCAGTTTCATGGGTCTACCATTAGATGAAATGGATGGCGACGACGACCGATGACTCCACTGTGCTGGGCAGGGTTTTGTGAACTCCTAAAATCAACAACAACAAAACCATTTCAAAACAACAAATACTCCGTACTTACAATGAAGATTTTTATTTCAGCGCTTGAGTCAGAGAAATAAAAATAATCAACATTAAAAATATTTACTTGGTGGATCATATAAAAAGCATCAAATATCTAACAAAAAGTTACTATTATATGCTTTTTTTTATTTTTAAAACGTTCGAAAAACGATCAAGTGATACGAAAAACAATAACAAGCTTCTAGGTGATAAATATATGTACATATTTCTTATTTAGTTGTAGGTTCAGCCCTCCGAGTTCAATGTACGTATGACTGATCAAATAAAGGTATTAATTAAAAGGTAAGCAATTATTTGTATGAACTTCCTTATTTTATCATAAATTAAAAATGTTGATTTAGTCGAGAAACAAAGCTCATAAAGCCCAGTGTTTTTATGAGGAATATTCATAGATATAATGAAACAAATGATGCACACACAGGAACTCATGCACTGAAATTGCTATTCCAATTGGAGGTCAGTCTGATAGAGTTAAATGCTCAACTCTTTTACAGCTACTCGTATGTAAATAATTCATAAAGTTGTAAAATATAACTTATGAGTTCATGAGATTATGGTATCGGGTGTTTTTTAGCTGCATGAGAACTATCGATATCGATAATTATGGTTTGATAGCTGAGAATGGCAGACGGTGTTGACATTTCTGTTCAGTGAGATTTGGCTAGTCATCATGATTCCTTTAAAGCCAGAACAATGTTTCCAAATAATGGAAATTTACTTTGAAAATCTCTCCGCAAAGTACATAGCGCGAAGTGTTGAAGAAGACGCCGAAACGGCGATTTGCGTCGTTCTCAACTTTTTGGCTTTCGTATCATATTTCGACTACGTGGAAATTTTTGCGTAAATATCTTGGCTTACGTGCCTATACATAAAATACAGCTCATGCAAGGCATCGTAGTTCTTAAGGGGTTACATGGGTTTCGTCGGGTAAAAAACGCCTAATTTCAATATTTTTTTTCTATGTAATTTATTTAATTCAAACTTTCCTTTGTCTTATAGATACATATTTAAAGAATAATTTCTGAAATTTTCAAAAAAAAAAAACTTAAAACTCTCCATTGCGACGTCATTTCCGGTGACCCCTTGAAAAATAGGTGCGTCCGCGTTGTCAGCATAACTCCTGACAGGATCATTAAAAATGAAGAAACAAAAATAAGTGTTTTAGTTAAGGCCATAAGCTCGTGCTTGAACGGAGGAAAAAAAAAATTGGAATTTTGGCAGACATTTTTGCAAAAAAATGAAAATTTCGGTCAAACTTGCTTGACATTTTTTTTTTTAATAGTTGTAATTGAAAAAAAAAAAACAAAATCTTTCGTTCAAGCACGAGTAAGTTGTATCTCGAACACCTGTGTAAAATTTCATCAAGATCGGTTGAGTAGTTTTCGAGAACATTTGACAACCGACTTTGAAAACACGGTTCCGAGAAAAACGCGTTTAAAGTTTTGAGTAACAATAAAAGTGTGCGCTCACATTCCGAAGGGTGTATCTTCGAAACTATTATTCGGATCGACTTCAAAATTTAGGATAATATTCTTGTAGAAATTAATAAGCCAAAAAAAAATCGATTTTTTGAACCCACGAAACCCATGTAACCCCCTAAGTAGGCTTTGGATAGACCAATAATTAAAATGATCCTTCATTCTCGTAAGTTGGTCATTATTAGCTACAAAAACAAGAAACAAAATTTCAAACTAGAATTGCGTTTCACCCATTTCCGAAGAGAGTAATCAGCGTCTGAGAAAAGTAAGCGATAATGGACTATGAATAAGTTCGTGCGGTTTTTTTTCGAAATTTGAAACTTTATTGACGTAAAATGGTTACAAATTTAATATTCAAAGTATTGTCCATCGCTTACTACTACTTTTTCCCATCTTTCTGGCAATTCACGGATTCCCTTTGTGAAAAATTTGGTCGGTTTTGCCGCAATCCACGAATCGATCCATTTTTTGACTTCATCGTAATTACGGAAGTGCTGGTCAGCCAGGCCATGTTGCATCGATCGGAAGAGATAGTAATCGGATGGCGCAAGGTCTGGACTATACGGCGGGTGGGGTAGGACATCCCATTTGAGCGTTTCTAAGTATGTTTTGACCACTTGTGCAACATGTGGCCGAGCATTGTCATGTTGCAAAATAACTTTGTCGTGTCTATCGGCGTATTGCGGCCGTTTTTCTCGCAGTGCTCGGCTCAAACGCATCAATTGTCGTCGGTAGACATCCCCCGTAATCGTTTCATTCGGTTTCAGTAGCTCATAATACACAACACCCAGCTGGTCCCACCAGATACACAGCATAACCTTCAGGCCATGAATATTCTGCGCCGACGTCGATGTTGAAGCATGGCCAGGGTATCCATACGTTGCCCGACGTTTTGGATTGTCGTAATGGACCCACTTTTCATCGCCAGTCACAATTCGATGCAAAAAACCCTTTCTTTTGTGCCGTTGAAGCAGTTGTTCGCATGCCATAAAACGGCGTTCAACGTCTCTTGGCTTCAATTCATACGGCACCCAATGGCCTACCTTTCGGATCATTTCCATGGCTTTTAAACGTTTGGAAATGGTTGATTGATCAACTCCCAAAGTTTTTGCAACCGCTTCTTGCGTTTGAGCCGGATCTTGATCGAGCAATTCCTCCAATTCGGTATCCATGAACTTTGGCGGCGCACCCTCGCGTTCTTCGTCTTCCAAGCCAAAATCACCACTTTTAAAGCGCAAACCACTTCTGGCACGTTCGCTCAGCTAGAGCATGCTCACCATAAACTTCCACCAAGATACGATGACTTTCGGCTGCTTTTTTCTTCATATTAAAATAATGAAGAAGAATTCCCCGCAAAAACACATTATTTGGCACGAAATTCGACATTTTCAAGTGTGGTAAAAATATTGTTGTTTACGCTTCAAATAAAAAACTTATACTGACGTTTGTGCCTTACGACAGTAGCTCTCCAATGAATGTTTGGAAATGTGGATCGATGGAATAATAATCAAGTTACGCCATCTGTTGTAAAACCGCACGAACTTATTCATAGTCCATAGTAGCACTGATGCTAACCAACGGGCGTTAATAGACTTAGGGGTAGAAAATTGCATCAGCAATTTGATCATATCTACATATGCTAGAAACCAGGATCATTAAAGCTAATATGGGTAATATCAACAAAACTAAGAGAGTCCATAGGGGAGGAGTACTATCTCCACTTCTTTGGTTATGTGTGATTAGAGAAATCTTAATAAAACTTAATGCAGGTGGGGTAAAAGTGGTTGCATACGCTGCAGATGTGGTGTTAATGGCATCAGAACTGTGTCCCAATACGATCAGTGGGATCACTCAAAGGGCGCTAGGCGAGCTTAACTCTTGGGCTTCAAGCTGTGGCCTAAGTTTTAACGCGCGTAAAACAGAACTCATGCTATTTGTGACCAGTTATAAGGTACCAATTTTTACTCTACCAAATATCAACGGAAAAACTCTGTCACTATCAACCAGTGCAAAGTACTTAGGGGTAATTCTGGACTCCAAACTTAGCTGGAAATTAAACGTCAAAGAACGGGTAAGGAAAGCAGAAATTGCTTTATATGCCTATAAACGTATGCTTGGAAGAAGATGGGGTCCTTAACCTAAGCATACATTATGGCTGTATAAGGCGGTTATGCGACCAATTTTAACGTATGGCTCGGTGGTTTGGTGGAAAGCTCTAGAGAGAGAATACAACATCAAATTACTCGGCAGAATACAAAGATCAGCCTGTGCAATAACGGTCGCTGCAATCAGTTCATGTCCTAGGGAGGCTCTCAAGGCACTGACACACGTTATTCCAATAGACCTACACATTAAGAAGACGGCAACCATGAGTGCATTTAGGCTAAGTGAAGTGGGTCGCTGGAAAGAAAGAAAAAACTTATGGTCATGCCAGTCTATTATTGCAAAAAACTCAGTTAACCTCGGTGAGGACTGTCTACATCGTCTCGACGGTAACTTTCAATAGGAATTTTGCTACTCTCTTTCCATTCTCACTAAACAAGTTGGACACTACAGTCTATACAGACGGCTCTAAAATGGATTGCGGTGTTGCAGCTGGTACGAGTATATATTCTCAGAGACTTAAAATTGAAAAATCTGTGTGCCTCCTTAATGCCTGCAGTGTCTTCCAGGCGGAATTACTTGCGATTGGGGAAACTTGTAGGCTACTAATCGTAGATCCCTCTTTTAAGGGATATCACTATTCTATCGGATAAGCTGCAATCCAGGCACTGGGTTCGGCTACAACAACCCCTATGGTGGTGGAATAAAGTAGGAATAGTCTCCCCACCTTGAGTGAAAACCAAACCTTGTGTTGGAGTAAAAAATCGAAAAGTTTTTATGGCATATTCTAAAAGTACATCATCTTAAAAATATAAAAAATCATAAAGATCGGAGCACTAGAACGAAAGTTACAGACCGTGGAAGCGCGCAAATTATCCATAAATGAAGTGCACGCAAAACTTTAGAAGAAATTATCTCGAAGCCGTGTTTTTTGAAAGTTACCGTCAAGGTGATCAATATTTATCAAAAACTATTTGACCGATTTGCATAAACTTTTTTTTAAATTATTCCAAGTTACACCCTCGTGAATCTGAACGGTTCTTTTTTTATAAATATTTGCATAGGTAGCTGGAATAAATTTTTTTTTTTAATTTTTCAACCCCTTAAAAAATGTTTTTTTGGTACAAAGCGGTTTTCATATCGAGAATTTTTTTTTTGGGTAAATAAACCGTTCAGATTCACTAAAAAACATTTTTCTACAATAATCATTTAATTTTTTTGATTTCAGTTGAGCTGCTCAAACGGCGTTTCCGGGGAGGGGCGATATCAATAAAATTTTTTTTAAATAAAAACACCAAAATGTATTCTTCGAGAGTTACCCTTCAGTATGATATTTGCCTCATTTGAATAAAAGTTCTAAAACATATTTAAAAAAAAATTATGACAATCGTCCATTTTTTCGGGCTCACAGTATATAACCCCTTAATCTGGGCTCCGGGACTTCGGATTATTGAAGGTAACGAAAAAGCAGATGAACTGGAAAGAGGGGGATCTGCCATGAATAACGTATTCACAGAATCGGTATTCACGCCACTGGGTGCAATCAAAAATAAAATTTCCCTTAAATACCTTCGAATCGCGTATTGTAGAGGGAGCGACCAGACGAATTGCAAAATTAGCAGAATATTATGGCCCACCTACAACCTCAAGCAATCGTCGGCATTAATAAGCATGAAACGACGGGACGCCTGGAGACTAACGGCAGTCATAACTGGCTTTTGATCTGTTGGAGAACAAGCGGCCAAAATGGGTATCTCTCACAATACATACTGCCACAGTTGTAAAGAACCGGAGAAAAAAGGAAACAATCTTCCACATCCTCTGTGAATGTCCTGCCCTTTGGAAGGACAGAATGTTAACCTGGGCAAACCGCTGTTCAAGAGTCTGGAACAGCTGTCTGGCTTAGATGTCAACAACTTAATAAGGTTCTTAAGCCGCTCAGACTGGATATAGTCATGCCGTAAATAACTGGTAAACAAGTTGGTAACGAGGTTGTGGCAATAAAATGGTGCGGAAGCGCTAGTTGGTTTCTCGATGAAGCACCGCTCTAACCAACCAAGTACTACATCGTGCCAACACACTTGTGTTGCTGGTGTGAAAACACGACGACAAACGGCATAATTTGCATGTTTTTGCCGGCACTATTTTTTATTGTTTGGAGTCTAATTCTGGAGCAATGATAGCATTTTTAATTAACTTGTCGTGCTAAATGTGAGAAAAGTGACATCCTTTATTGGTTTGCACCCCAAAACCCGTGCGTGCATAGGTACATACATACATACATACACACATATCTACGTAGATATATACGCAACAAATTCACTCATACGCAATTCAGCACTCATTAGTATGTAATGATCGTTGCGGAAACTTACAAAACATTTCACTTAGGCAACTGCTTTTACCTTTTTTTTACCTTTTACATTTCGAATTGGTAAACAAAATCTTTTTCTGAAATTTAATATTTTCATTTTACGTTTTGCGGTTAATCGCACATTTTGTGGTTTTGAAGGTTGTGACAATGAACATTTGTTTGCGACATGATTGCCTTAATAATAAGATTAATTTGTATGCAGGCTGACAGACCTTAATGAATAATTACTGTATTGAAGAGCAAAAACAAAAACAATTAACAAAAAACAGCTTATTCGCCGAATACAACAACAATTTGCAATCCCGTATTTTTCAAGTCGCCATTAAATTTTGGAGATAACTTACTTATGTACATACATACAAACACACATTTGTACATATATAATTTCCAATACGCAAAATGCAAATGCATACGTACTTACATAAGTTCAGTTCCTGAAAGTATTTATAGGTGTCTGGTATACTAACTTACATATTTACACAAAGAGAAATACACAGTGGCATGACATTTATTGCTACTAAAACAAATAAAACGAATTTCTATAAAAGTATGTAGTACGAGCAGCACCGTCAGAATTGGGAACGACCTCTCCGGGCCGTTTGAAACAAAACAAGGTTTCAGAGAGGCTGACTCGCTGTCGTGTGACTTCTTTAACTCGGCGTTGGAGAGGATCGTACGAGCCGCAGAACTTAATCGCTTAGGCTCAATTTTATAAGAGCGTACAATTGTTGGCGTATGCCGATGATATCTCCAAACTGATCAAAATCATCATTTTTCGGGCCTCTGACTACCCCTAACCCCTTAAAAAAGAGCAACTACTTCTCTCTAATTTTTTAAATTTTAAGGCATTTCGTACCTTGTTAAGTATGCTTTATTATCACTTACAGCTTGAAGTCTACGTGCCATAGAGTAAAAAAATTTTTGCGAATTCTGGACTAATTTGGTTCCACTCTTCAAGTATCGCTTTTTTAAGGTCATCTCATATCTCATAAACTCATAAATCATCAACTCCGGATTATCTCATAAAACTCCAACATCCTTCAGTATTCAATTTGTGTTAATATTAAAACTTGCAAACTTCTCGGAATAGATAAATTATCGCATCGCAATAGACATTTCATCAAATAATCGCAGCGCAGACGAGCTCATTTGTTAAGCTTATTTCGCTATAAGCCCAATACATCCACATACAAACGAGTAGGCGCATGAATAGGAGAATACTTGTCTGAGCATCGCCCCAAATACAATGCACGGAAACATTCACAAATGGGGAAATATGCAATGTTATGCAGTCGAGTAAATATTTTCTAGACATGTAGCCATATAATGTTGCAAAAGAATGTTTACCATACGCACACATGCACATACATACATACAACAAATAGAATATGTATGTAAGTGTGTTCGAATGAGTTTAGGAAACTTTCCTCTTATCAATGTAGGATTTGCACTTTAAACCACAGCAGAGTAAAGTAAAAAGCCCAGTATTTTTTTTATTCATGCATACAAATGTATGTATGTATGTATGTATGTACACTCGTAAGTATTTATGTACATCAATATTATCACATTTTATGAGGAATCCGCATTTACTATGTGTGCTCGAATGGCTGATTTATATTTAGACATAGATTTATCAGCTGTCATAGTATGTACTCATTCATGTGCATATGTGAGGGGTGTTTTTTAAGAGCTTGCGAATTTAAAATATGATAATACAAAATAGAAATGGCGTTGGAATGAATTTTTTGTTTAATTTTAATCTGGTAGATAATTTCATGGCCTGGAGTTACGTAGTCCATTCGATTAGTCCACTTTCAGACGACATTTTCCAATAAATCGGAATAATAAATCTGAATGAGCTCAATCAGAAAAAGTGCGACGCAAACCATGATCATTTGGCTTCAATTCTTGCAGGAGCTGTATTTTAAAGGTACGTAAGCCAAGATCCTAAATTATTCCTTTAGACTCTCAGACCGGTGTAGCGTCCTCCAAGCTGAGATCTACGCTATAGACAAATCAGCAAAGACAATAAGACTAATGGACTTACCTCTGGCAAACCTTACCATTTTTATTGATAGTGAAGCAGCTATCAAGGCACTGACCTCAGCTCGCATCAATTCAAGATGTATTCAAGAACGCAGGAGGTTGCTCTCGCTTATTCAACGACACAACACCACACTTTGTTGGGTTCCCGGCCACTGTGGAGTGGAGGAAGATGAAAGAGCGGATGAGTGTGCAAGGAAAAGCTCTGAACTGGATCTTCAACGAATGGTAGATTGCATAAATATTCCTCTAAACGAGTTATACACTGCAATTAACTTGAGCGTAATCGTGGACACCAATAGAAGGTGGTCTCTGACTATCACTTCTAGGGTCTCCAAAGCGCTCTGGCCAAAACTGAATCTTAAAAGAACAAAATATCTGCTTGGATTCGACAGATCAACTACCAGCGTCCTCACGGGCGTTCTAATGGGTTCTTGGACTATTGGCACCATAGCCAGTGGAATGGGTATATCTCACAATGACTTCTGCCGGACTTGTGGAGATGAAGAAGAGATTGAGTCGGTTCAACACCTCCTCTGTGAATGTCCTACACTTCAAAGAAGCCGTGCCAAATATCTTGGCGATTATTTCTTCGAAGAACTTTTGCAAAATGTCTCATTGCAGGAACTAGTTACATTTTAAAAAGTTCTAAGTGGTCTAAGCAGCTTAGTTAGGGTATGGAAATCAAATGTAGGCATCACAATGGGCCTTAGGGCCTGTCCTGTCTTAGACAAACAACCTGGCTAACCTAACCTACGCCAAGATTCTTACGTAAAATTTTCCACCTAGTCGAAGGACAAAGGCAAACAAGTTGAGAACCACGATTAGGCGAATCGACATTTCGGCGTCTTCTTCAACCCTTCGCTCTATGAAGTTCACGAACAGATTTTGTTTATTTTTTTTTCAAAGAAAATTTCTACAATTTGAAAGCGTTGTTCTGGTGTTAAGAGATTCATGATAACTTGCCTAACGTTACTAAACAGAAATGTCCACACAGTTTGCCATTCTCAGCTGTGAAACCATAGTTATCGATTTCGATAGTTCGCCGATAGTAGTTTCTACCGAAACGACTGGGATTTACTATATATCCGGCCAAGGAATATCACTCCAGCAGCATTCCTCGTACATGTATGCGAGATGTTTCTGCCGCTACGACAACAACAACAATATCGAAAGTTCTTATGCAGCTAAAAAAAACACCCGATACATACACATCTTCTTATATGAGGGCAATAGGTAGCCCAGTCGACTACTGTAGCGGGTTGAAGTGTGATGTGGAAGTTCGAGATCCGTCATGTGTTTAATTGCTAGTCTCGCACTGACTTTATTAGTGGATATAAAGCAAGTTAGATACTTTGAAAACATTTGCTCAATGGAATTATAGAATAGCATAATAAAATTTGATATTATGCAGGGTCTGTCAAGTAGGAATTTCGCTTTCAGCATCATTCAGTTTTGACAGCTATCGGCGCTAGTGGAAGTAGTAGGAAAGCACAATAGATCGGCGCGGGACTAGTGACGAACAACGAACGAAGTTTAAGACCGAATTGCTGGTTCAGAACCAGCTGCGTTCACTGCAGGGTGATTTTGCTGGGAAATTAGTTCAGCACGTGAATGTAATAGTATTCGTGTAGTTCAATTAAAAATGGAACGAAATGTTATTAAAATAACAAAAAAGCGCAAAGTTATTCGCCGTCATAACAATGGTGAAAAGGTTATTAATACGAGCCTCACCACATTCAGAAAAAAACATATGACACGTTTTTTAAATATTTATAGTTTCTCAGGGAGTGAAAAAGATGGCAATCGTTCGGTGCAATATCCGGGAGAATCTCTTTTCAGTCGAATAGCCTCACGCGGTGTAGCGGGCAATGTATAGCTCCTTGTGGACGGTGACATTCTTCCTCTCAGTCCCACATATCATAATCTTCTTTAGAAGAAGATGAAGAAGATCCGTCTTGACTCTAAGCTTTGGCGTAGTTCCTGGAGCCACCCACTCTTTTCTTTGCTTCATATTGATGTACTCGTATAGGCACAATTTCTTATCTACCATGACGGTACGCACAAAAAGCGCTGTTAATTACCGCGTGTTGCTCGATGGCGGGCGAGATGCTGAGAAGGCGACTTTCTTTGTTTATTTCGTTGAGCTCGTGAGGCACCCAGGCTCCCAGACTCCCAATTTTTCGGTAAATCCCATTGAATGAAGTTAATTGAGAATCGTTTTATGATCGCAGCTCATTTTTTTTGCCAATTCTCGACTGGTTGGCGACTGTTCTTCTTCAAAAGTGATTTTACACGTTCTTCGTCTAATTCAGAAGGCCTTCCGTTGCGGAGTTTGTCATCTCCATAAACATCGCAAATGTCCCGGGCTTCTTAGGCAGCTTTTTGTCCTCGATGAAAGGCAAGGAAGAGCAGGTGTCGAAAATGTTGATTTTCCCTGCTGGGTATTCCCTTTCTAAACCTCAAAACTAATAAAAAAATAAATAACTCAAAAATACAATTAACATAGTTTTGTAGACCAGAAAGAGTTCTATTGAATGATTACTTTACCTTTGCCAAACAGCAAACAAATCGTTGTAAAATAAAAGAAAATATAAAAACGCTATGAACTTATTCCCCAACCGAAAAAGTAGATCGATTTACACGGTTTTTAGGTTTATTGAACATATCCGTCTACTATGTATGAACTCGTAAGTCTCGTTTTACACGGTTTTGCTTTGCACGATTTTTCCAAGAACGTACCTGCCGTGTAAATCGAGGGCACTTACTTTGTTTTAATATGGCTATTAATTTTCCGCGTGAAATAAATGGGACAATTCTCAGAAGTCGGCATATTTTCACCTGTACACATATCATGGATTTGTTCGTCCGATCATCAAAACTTATGCGTACTTTTTCACCCCCCGAGAATATTTTTTTAACAATCCCAACGGACCCAAGTCCCTTACTATGTGCGGATGGCTATGAGAAGCTTGTAGCAGCCCGCAGAGAGGAACGGTATGATTTCGAGTGTGACTCCTATTTTAATATAGTCGATTGGACGAAATTCGAATTGACTAAGCCGCTATGCTTGCGATTCTTCACACAAGACCAGCTGTTGACCCTAAAGTATTCAATATAAATAATCAATGTCTTTTTTTTTGTCGAGAAAAATTGGAAAGTACAGCACTCAGACAAGATTAAGTCCATTGTACTGCACTCGGGTTCCCTTTTAGTTTTCTTTAAATCTACTCGACCTCCAAAGAAATCTAAGTAGATCTTGTAGTGGAGCCAAGGTGGTCGCATCTTAACAAATCAGTGCCAAAGATCTCAAGCCTGATTCTAGCGAAGGTCGGGAAGACGCACAGAAAGTGGTCCGCCGTCTGATGCTCCTCTTCACATACTGGGCAGAGTGCTCTGTCTGAGATACCTACCTTTTCCATGTGCTTCGCCCATAGAAAGTGGCCCGCCATCAGTCCAACTAGCTGCTTACAGTCCCTTCTGCGTAATGGCAGGAGAATCTACGACATTCGGTCGGACATAACAGGTAATATCAGTTTTGTCCATCTGCAGCCTTTCTCAGCCGGCCAAGCTCGCTTGTGGGTTGAAGTAATCCGTCTGCTAACCGTGGCTGCAGAAGGGAGTGGCAGAATGGGCTCCATGCCAATGAAGTTGGCTTCAGAGCCAATCCGAGCTAAAGAGTCAGAGCTGTCGTTACCCGCGATACTCAAATAAAATCAATGTACCAGGTTGGCATAAAGGAGAAACTTTCATTTAACAGATTTCTATCCTAAACTTACCTAGATTATTCTCAAAACACCGAGCGTCTGGTTCACGAAGTTCATGAATCGGCCATGGCGGTCACCGATGAACTACGCATGAGCCACATTTTATCTGAACTCGATAGCCGCCAGAACTCGATAGCCGCTAACTTGGAACGGATCGAAATTCGAATGATTAGAATTTCTATTCAAAAATAATCTTTATTTGACTTTACTTTTATTTTTGTTTTTATTCAAGTTGTATACGCTGAGGTTATCATATAGTAAGTACTAGAACTAACGTCAATTACCTTTGGAACAAACAAAGATTGTTTCCTCAAGACAATAACCTCCACATATCTCGACACTCTAAAATTCAGTTATAAATGCGGAAGATATGACGAAAAATGTAAAAAGTTGACGCCATTCGACAATAAACATTGTTTTAGTACTTTTACTGGAATAATCGAAATACTTCCTTAGCAAAAGTTGAATGATTTTTGGCGAGCTTTAAAGTACTGGCATTAGGGTGGTATATTAGGGTGATAGGAGCTAGGATCTCTTGATCGAACGCGGACCGTTATTTTTCATGAAATTGATGCAAAAACCTCTATTGAGCGGACGTGAACCACTTATCAAAGAGCAGTAAGATGTTTTTTCATAATAAATCGAACAAAAGCCTTTGTTGAATAGTGTGAGGGACAAAATTTAAATTATTTCCGCTTACGAGGAAAACAATTTGTCTGTTCGGGCATTAGCCAGTGGCTAATTTTTTCTAATCAAATCTTGAAAAGATAATTTTTCCATATAAAAAAAATTAGTTTGCTCAGAACATTTGGTTTAAAGTCATCACTGAGTCCCTGTTTCCAATTTTAGAAGAAGTAAGTCTGATTTTCCTTACTAGGTTCAAAATTAGAAATTGGAAACAAAGGCTGCGACAAAAATATGTAATGGAGATTATTCAGGCAAAATGAATGTGTGGGGACAATATCGAAACAAAACGATCATTTAAGAATGTAAGAAATAATAAATAAGAAAGCATAGATGGCACAATGGCTAATGGAATTCGACCGAAAAATGGAGTTGCAGAAGAGAAAAATCGCATTATTTCTGGATAACGCGGTATTTCACTCCCGAGAGAGATTAAAGAACTTGAAAATAATTTTTCTACCAGTAACACGACTTCAGCTTACAAGCCTATAGATCAAAAGGTAGGTAGATAGATCAAGGAGTGATACATATGCAATTTTAAAATTGATTGGCGAAGCCTTCAAGTTAATCGTAACTAGTAAGCTTAGATACTCTCTCGACTAAAAAAAATATAAATGTCTTATAGGTACACATTTCGTAAACGAAACCTTAGCAAAAAAACCGAAACCCATAAAAAAATGTTTCCAAAACGCAGGTTTTGCCAAAAATAAAAATGTGTCAACTGAGCTCGAGCTCGAAGATGACTTGCCGTTAGCAACACTGGCTTCGTTATTTGAATATTAAAAACCTTGCGGAATCTAATTCAAATTCTGATGAATTCACAACAATACATGGACCGAAAATCTAGATTTCGAATGGGATTTTATTACTGATGAAAATTATTGTTTAGAATAAAGTGTTTTCCAATAACAGGTGTTATTTTGAATAGCCTGCTATTTCGGTAGATGTCATTTTTGAAGCAGTAATTTTTTGATAATTTACAAGTAGAAACTACGCCAATAATAAAAATGGAACGATACACGCCTAAAAACACGAAATTATTAAAATTCACTATAAAATGGTGAAAATTTGGCAGAACCGTCTCTGCAAAACTCGAACATTTTTGGGTCATCGTGATGAACCTTATCGGACCGCCATACAGAAATTGGTGAAAAATTCGAGCTGTTGGGGCAAGTTAGTGATGTGAAATATAAAACCCGTGCACGTCGCTCAAGAACAGCCGAAAATATTGTTGTTGCAGCCGAAAGTGTTGAAGAAAACCCAGGTTTTTCCATTCCTCGTCGTTCTTTGGAATTAGCCATTCCACAAACGTCATTACACCGTATTTTGCATAAAGATTTGGGTCTGGAGGCTTATAAAGTCCAGTTAACACAAGAACTCAAGCCGGCCGATCATCACCAACGTCGTGTCTTTGCTGATTGGGTCGTTGAAATGCATGAAAATGATCCGGAATTCCATCGAAAAATCATCTTGAGTGATGAAGCCCATTTCCACCTCAGTGGCTTCGACAACAAGCACAATTGTCGGATCTAGAGCTCAGAAAATCCAAGAGTTATTGTTGAAAATGATTAGAAAACCCCTTAGTTATGATACTGAGAGAGTATTACCGAAGAATCTAATGAAATTTTCTCAAGCGAAACGGCTTTGAACACGGTTTCAAACTTAAAGCGATGACTTTACTATTTTCGAATTGGTTAAAAAATCCTTAAGTCATCTACAAACAAGTTTCCTTTCGAAAAAAAAAATTACGTCAATTGGCAGTCATAATTACTTTATGTATGTATATGCGTTTATGAAATATGCACTATTGAAAAAATACATACACATTTTTGTTTGAATGATAAAAATATTATTCTATTAAGCGGACATTTGTTTTTCATAAAATGTTAATATAATCCTTTAAGAATATGTCAAAAAAATTTTAGAACGTAAATTTAAGTATTTCTTATGTTATAGATCGTCAATCGTGACGACTCTATTCTTTGCGTTCGAGCGCTGGGGGAGGTGTAGTTACGTTATATTCAAACTTTAGACGCGTTTTTTCCCAATACTATATTTTTCGAATTGGCGTACACGATAACTCGAAAAGTTATTGACCGATCTCCCTAAAATTTTGCACACATCTTTTTTATGATATTAATTTCTATGTGTTTCAAGTTTTCGAAAATTTTTCGAAGGAAAAATAGTAGGAAAATTCACCCCGAAATTCATTTTTTGAAGCATTTTATTCCGCAATTTTTTTTTTCCATTTTGTTTTAATTCATATAGAAATTACGACATTAATAAACAAAAAAATGTTGGGTTTTTTGTATTCACTGACAATACCCGCCGAATGAGAAGCCCCGCTGCGACCTTTCTGGAAGAATTGAGTGTACATCCGTCATTTTAAATGATTGAAATAAAAAAAAAATGTATACTATTTTAATGTATGTATAAGTAAACGGGTTGGTGTCGAAATTCTGTATGTACAAAATTCTAAAAACAAAATTCTGCTTTTTTAAAATTCTGCTTTTTTTAAATTCTGCTTTCTAAAATTCAGCTTTCAAAATTCTGTATAACAAAATTCTGTATTAAAATATAATGTTAACAATGTTAAAGAGGTAATGTAATTATTTAATTTATTATTCATATTATTTTTTATTATTATTCGAGATATTAAATAAATAATAATAATAATAATAATTTATTCTTCAGTTTCGATAGAATCCACAGTATTTTTGCGTAGAACTCTTCTAAAAAAAAATTAACAGCTGCAGGATTTTTTTGCAATTTACGGAATTTTGTCACCCAGAATTTTGTAATACAGAATAATGACACGCTCCCTAAGTAAACTGTATGCCAATTTTGAAAAAAATATATTGACTTCTTCATTTTAAATAATTTTAATGAAAATTAGGGAAAATATGGCCGTTTACAGGTATCTGTCCCCATAATTAAACAATTAAAAAGTTCTAAAATAACCCGCCCTTAAGCGGACACCTCTCTTGGGCCGACAAAAGTTGACTGACGATGAGTGTCCGCCCATGGGAGGTTTTACTGTACATACATATATACATACATACATACATATTTTGCAATTACAAAAGGTGTTAAAAATTGTATGAATTCAATAATGCAATAATCGGCTTTTATCTAATAATTGGTTGTCACTATAATTCGCGGTGTCATTTACGTTTCCATAAAAATAACTTTTTCCCATATACGGCAATCAATGAAATTGAATGAATGAATGAAATGCACAATATGATTTAAATTATTTTATTCTTTTTGACGCTTTCTTCCGTATTTTGTTTTCTTTTTCGCAACAATGGAAACGAAAATAAAATAAAATATTTCTCGTAAATACGGAATCATTCAACCAGAAAATGAACGAGACATATATATATTTAACATAGATCTTATGCTTATATGTACATATGTATATAGGAATATATCGATTGCATTTGAAATTTTATCAAAATTACATGTAGTCATATACCCATGCTCCAACTACCAACAATACACACTTCCTTACTCATTCTCCTTACCTCTGCTACTTATATTCTCACATCTCTTCTTAACGTTTCTTAATTTGCTCTCTTACGAACTAATGTTTTCTATTAACAACAAAAACAATGTACATTTTGACTCCACTACTACGTTTTAAGCTCATATTTGTTACTTTAGCTGTAAAAATTGTGTAACCTTGGGAATTAATTAAAAAGCTTATGAAAAATTTTGATTTCCAAAATTTTGTCTCTAGTTGTCGTTGAAATCATAAATAAACGATGTGACCTGATTTGGAATTGAAAAAGTCATTAGCCAAAAAAGGAATATTTACATACACCCCTAGTCAAAAGTATTTATACAAAGCTGAAATTTCATATGAATTCTTGTTTTAATGTGAAATATACCGTTGTTGAATTTGAATCCGTGAAATGGTTCAAAAAGTGAAGAAGCGACTTGAGCGAATTCTACGACGAAGTGTCAATCAAATGTCGAAAGAAGTGAAAATATCTGACCGTAGCATCCGCCGCATACTGAACAATGATCTCAAAGTCAAGCTTACAAGATCCAAAAGGCGCATGATCTCACGCCAAAGCAGCAACAACTCAGACTTGAGAGAGCAAATGAGTTGCTTCGCTTCGCCGAAAGTGGTCAAGCGGTTCGGAACATTGTGTTTTCTGACGAGAAAATTTTTCAAAATGAGCAATTCGTAAACTCCCCAAACGGTAGGGTTCTTTTGACCAACAGGCTACTAAGAAGGTAAATATTTACTCCGATAGCCAACCGGTAATTAGGGCCCTAGGCTATATTATGGTGCATTCGAAACTGGTAAAGGAATGCAAGGTCTCTCTCTCTCGATTGCATCAGAATTCTTCGGTATAAAGATAATTTGGGTACCTAGTCACAGTGACATTGCTGCAAACTGCGAAACGGACGAGCTGGCCAGACAAGGGACCTGTAAAGCAGTGTGCCCGCGAAAGGAGAGGATTGAGATCCCCTTGACAACCTGCGCTCTACTCCTAGAAGGATGGGCTTTGCACCAACTCAGCGAGCGCTGGGTAAGTAGACGAATTTGTAAGGTCGCGAAGTCCTTCTGGCCACGTTCGGATAGGAGTCTTTCGAGGGATATTCTGAGGATGACAAAATTTCATCTCTAAAATTTCGTGGGCATCCTCACGGAGCACTGCCCGCGGGGTAATATGCCGTGAGACTCGGAATTACTTCGAGTCCTTTTTGCGTCAGCTGTATGGAGGATGAGGCTGAATCATCTCAGCACCTGCTCCTTAGCTGCCCAGCTCCCGCGGGACTAAGATTTAAGCATCTTGGTTGTCACTTCTTTTCTGCGCCTGCTGATATAGCAGGTCTTGATAACAAAAATCTGATGAACTTCATCAGCAGCATAAAGGAGTTAAGACAACCGCAGACTAGTCACCGTTCATAGTCCACAAACACTCAACCCTCCCCACCCCTTTCTCTTTCGTCCTATCGTCCTTTTCGTTCACCTCTTTTACCCCTCTTGCAATGGTATCACAAAGGATGTACCAAACTTCTTTCGTCCAAGTGGGCCCACTCTCTGGACAACCATCACTACCTACCTACCTTCTAGAGATTACTTTGAAGTTGTGAGCAGACAAATATTTCGGTGGCAGACCATGGACATTTCAACAGGACTCTACACTGTCTCACGAAGCTCGAGTGAATCAAGAATGGCTAAAAAACAACGTTCCGAACTTCATAACGTCCACACATTGGCTCTCGAATTCACTAAACGCGAATCCGATGGATTATTCTCTTTGATCCATTTTGGAGAGAAAGTCCGAACTAAAAGATTCACCAGTCTCGAGGTGCTGAAAAAAGGCATTGCCCGCGAGTGGGACAAAATACCTGCAAGTCACATTCGGGCAGCTAGCGATTCGTTTCTGGACGGTCTCAAGGCCATAGTCAAGGCAAAAGGTGGTAATTTCGAGCAAAAGTAAATTGATTCTTAACTTTGTATTATTTTCACACATTTTTTACTTTGGATTGAATAAAAGTAATTTTCCAAACTAAATTTATGGCCTTTTTAATTGGTTACACTTCGAGTGCCGGACTCATGTTTGGCCACATGTGAAGGTTTTCGTCAAATCCAATTGAAACTCAATATGTTAAATGGGACTAAAATATTATATGTTATGACTTAGCCACTCTGGCGGCGGAAAAAATAGGGAAATTGTGTAAATTTTTTTCAGCGAGACGATGAAATAAATAAAACGTCTGCAAAAGGCCCTTTATTGTACATTCCATAAACCATAAACATACATATATAAAATTTTTCAAAGTAGCCGAATGGATATGCGCGTGACTCAAACAACGTTTCCACCACAGCTTACTTTGGGTTTGCTGCCACTGCCGTATTTAAGCGCGAATTCCAGCCAAAACACTTGTCAAATTCTATATACTAAATATTATAACACCAACGCATTTCAAACGCCTCTTTCACAGCGTGTTTATGTGGGGTGTACATGCATTTGAATATTAAATGGGGGTTGCTGCGTTCATTTGTGTGATTTTTTTCTATTTTATTATTTAATTCTTATCGAGACAGGGCAACAATATTTTATGGCAAATTTGATTGCTGCTGGCGTCTAAAATTTATATATACATAAGATATAAGGTTCAAGGTGAAACATTTTCAAAGGTGAGCTCTTTAACAGACCGTTTTATTCGGCTCTCTGCGAATTTGACAGAATCAGGTGTTGAGCTCACGTCACTTGGGATGATACTTCGTTGCTGTCCGAACAGCGACTGATTGGACAAGGGTGTGAATCATGTTGAAAAGATTTTTATAGGTGTACTACTTAGCAGACCGTTATTCGGCTCTGAGAGAATTTGACAGATATGCCGACGCCATTCGTTTTGTGTTTCACAAAATTTAGCTTTAGCTTAGTGAAACACATATTTTTTTCATCATACCTAACGAGCAAACCTGGTATCTATCATCCTTGGGTGTGAATGCATGTGAAATGATCGTGCAGAATTCGGCTGTCGATTCCTCAAGTGACGTGACAGCCAAAATTCCCCTCACAATTTTCTTTTTCACCATAACTAAATAGCAAATGTGGTAAAAGAACGAAACAAACGAGTTGCAATTCGAACACAATTTGACAATACCTTCAAATCCAAAATCCGCAAACCTTGAATTTGTGCGTAGTGGAAATGCTTTATAACATTAGGCCTTGTTTTTTGAGGGACGAACGTCCAAATCAGCTGGAACTTTTTTATTTTTAATTTCAGGTTTTTTCGATTATACGTTAAGTTATTTGAACTATGTGATATATCGATTTTTATCAAGATGACGCGTTTTATAACAGCTCAAAATTTTCCAAAACAGCGTCAGAATATTGTTTATAACAAAATGAGCATTTCCATATAACTAGAACGTGATTATTAAAAGTGAAGGTTTTAAGTCCAAATTATGAGTCCGGCCGACTTGAAAAATGTAGTTTCAAGGAAAACGCATTCAAAGTTTCGGTACGGTACGCATCGGGCTGGGTAGTGCTGCGCCAAAATTCAAAGGAGAGTTAGTATGTATTAGATATTTTTGGAGCTTAATCCTTTGATCCATTTTGAAGGTATTAAAAAATAAATAAATAATTGGGACGTAAACTTCTGATAGGTGTTTAGCCGAGCTCCTCCTCCTATTTGTGGTGTGCGTCTTGATATTGTTCCTACAGTTAGACCTACCGACTCCGAACGGCAGACATTTTTTTATGAGGAGAAAAAACTGTTTCTATTATTTGCTATTTCATGCACGGAGATTCGAACCTACATACTCCTAAATAGTTGTCATGTACCAAACCATTCGGCTACGGTAGCCGCTTTGGAGGCATAAGATCATCTTTTAAGCCAAAAGCAAATGATTTTTTGAAATTTCTACAGTGGTCAAGCTACTCAATTCTGTCTGCGCATTGCATTGAAAGTTGAAATATGCCGAATCGAATATGCACGGAAACTAATGAAAGTGGCAAAAGTGGCATAGTTTTGGAAAAATGTACTGTTGTAAAAAACAGTGAAAAAGTTGGTGAGAGGCAACTGACCATTTAATCTGGAGCAGTAAGCGCTTTTTTGTTTTTCATGAAAATATTGTTTATCAAAAATAGAGATGTTGGTTCGTTTTGGCCATAGAGTCAAAAAAGAGGAGATACAAGGCTTTACCAGAATCGGATCGGATCCTTAAAAAGAAGAAGAAATAAGTTGAGTATAATTGCTGAAAAGAGAAGGAATTTTGCAAAATATAGGGTTATTCAATAGGTGCGCTTTTTTCCGATAGGGAGGGCGAACGACGCAATATTTTTTATTTTTCGCTTGCCATTTGTAAACTTCATTAGTATACATTTCATCATGGAACGCTACACACTCGAGCAACGATTGCAAATCGTGCAAATTTTTTATGAAAATAATCGTTCTGTTGCTGCTACTTTAGGAGCATTGCGGCCATTTTACGGTCCATTTAACAAGCCGTCCCGTTTTGGGGTTATGTGAAGTCATTGGTCTACAGTAACAAGCCGACGACGACAAGCGACGATTTGTGAGCTCAGAGCCAATATTGAACGCGAAATTGCTGGAATTTCGGCCGATTTATGCAAAAGAGTGGTCGAAAATTGGGTTCAACGATTGGACTTCGTAAAACGTGCACGCGGTGGTCATGCAAAAGAAATCGAATTTCATACTTAAATGTATATGTTCAAACTCGATAATAAAAAAAAAATTAGTTAAAAAAGTCAAACCGTTTGTGTTTTATTCAAAAAAGTTCAAAAGTTGAAGCGCTCTTACTGAAAAACCCTACATATTTAATTTCTTAATCAAATGCGAGATACTAATGCAATATTGTCTGGAATATCAATATTCTATTCATTTCAATTCGGATACATAATTAATTTTCCCTACCGGGTATGTACTCGCATGACTGCACCCAGCCATATATGTAAGAACAGCTTCAATAGCTGAGAAAAATAATCAAATAAAAAAAAATAAAAAAATTACAGTAAAACAGATGAGCGATTAGTTAACAAATAAACACAGCTTTTATTGAAAGCTATTGGCACGCCATAGATATTGTCAATTAAATCGAAATGCATTTCGTGAAATAGATTACGTGCCGCTGACGGTCGATGCCATTTAACGTGCGATATCTACTGACCATTGTCAATAGTGATTTGAAAAAAGAAACTTAATTATGCTTGTATGTCGTATAATTGAATAATCGAATAACGGTTTTATATTTTACACTCCTGACCTTGAATATGAGAGAAATGTTCAAATTAAGCGCATAATTTCTAATTAGGTGAAATTTGGCTTGTTTAACAGCCTGTTCACACTTGACTATTCACAGTTGTGAACAGGATTGCCATAGGACAGAGAGGGTAATTAAAGCAAGTAAGGGGTATGATTTTTGACACTTTTTTCATTGAAGTGTCACGCTTTTTCTTCCATTAACGGTACATGCTTGAAATTTTGTATACACACTTGCACTTTGTTTGCACTTTGTTATACGAAACAATGGGTTATATACATAACTGCACACCAGACAATTCTTATTATTCTCGTTAAAAAATTAAGAATTTTGATGAAAATTGAAAATCTTCAAAAATTGCAAACAAACATTTTTTTGAACTTAGTCAGGTCATATTTCTTATTGCGTTGGCAACTAAGTAATTGCGGATTTCACTCATAGATGGCCTCAGTTGAATTTTTAGGTTTGGAGACGTTGTACAAATGTGAAACACATCTTGTTATTTGATAGTTGGCAATTCAGCTGTCAATCAGTAAACAAAGTTTTTTCATCGGTTGCGTAGTTTTCGTTTGGCGTTCGTTGAAAAATGGAAAATCAAAAGGAACACTTTCGTCATATTTTGCTTTTTTATTTCCGCAAAGGGAAAACCGCAACGCAAACTCATAAAAAGTTATGTGCTGTTTATGGTGACGAAACCTTCAAAGAACGGTAGTGTCAAAATTGGTTTGCCAAATTTCGTTCTGGTGATTTTTCACTTAAAGATGAAAAACGCTCTGGTCGTCCAGTTGAAGTTGACGACGCCCTAATCAAAGCAATAATCGATTCGGATCGTCACAGTACAACACGTGAGATTGCAGAGAAGCTTCATATATTAGATATCGTAAATTGAATTACATATCGTACAATGAAAATCGCTTAAAAGTTCAAAAACTCGAATACATGGGCTCCTCACGAACTGAAAGAAAAGCATTTAACGCAACGCATTAACAGCTGCGATTTGCTAAAGAAACGTAATGAAAATTATCCATTTTTAAAACGACTGATAACTGGCACTGAAAAATGGGTTGTTTACAACCATATCAAGCGGAAAAGATCGTGGAGCAGGCCAGGTGAACCAACTCAAACAACATAAAAAGTTGATATTGATCAAAAGAAGATTTTGTTATCAGTTTGGTGGAATTACAAAATAATTGTCCACTTGGAACTCTTACCACCTAACCGAACGATCAATTCTGATGTCTACATTCAGCAAGTAACGAAATTAAACAATGCAGTTGAAGAAAAGCGGCCCAAATTTACAAATCGAAAAGATAATGTATTCCATCATGACGCATCTTTGGCCACTTGGCAAAAATTATTGGAGCTTGGTTGGGATGTTTTGCCACATTTCACCATATAGTCTTGACCTTGTACCATCTGATTACTTTTTGTTTCGATCTTTACAAAACTCCTTGAATGGTAAACATTTCAATAATGAAGATGATGTCAAATCGTACCTGATTCCGGTTTTCGCTAATAAAAACCAGAAGTTTTATGAACGTGGGTTTATGATGCTGCCTGAAAGATGGCAAATGGGTATTGATCAAAATGGGTAATACGTGACAGAATAAAGTTATTTAGTTCCATGAAAAAATTGTCTTTGATTTTCTAAAAAAAAATCCGCAATTACTTAGTTGCCTACGCAATATATAAGGTTTTTCAATAAGTTTCTTGGTTGCGGAATTGTGTCTTCCTGATTAAATCTCCGAATCGAAATCGAATTTAATCCATATTATACACCAGGCTCGAACACAAAACTATCAATTAGGGTAGTCTACTGCCTCCTGGCTTCGACAAACTCAAAACTAAATCATGTTGTATTAGATATTCAAAGTAAAAAAACCTCCAAAACGTCCACAGGGTTCCAATATTTTACTGACACAATGTACATATAGTAGACATAGAAAACACCTTATCTGACGTCGACTGCGATATTCGCCGTTGCTAACGTGCAAAGGTCCAAAAATCTTCCGCAGAATCTTTCTCTCAAACACTCCAAGCGTCGCTTCATCGGAGGTTGTCATCGTCCAAGCTTCTGCGCCATACGTTTGGACGGGCATGATGAAAGTCTTGTAGAGTGTTAGTTTTGTTCGTCGAGAGAGGACTTTACTGCTCAGTTGCTTACTTAGTCCAAAGTAGCACTTGTTGGCAAGAGAGATTCTACGTTGGATTTCAAGGCTGAGATTGTTATCGGTGTTAATGCTGGTTCCTAAATAAACGAAGTCTTTTACAACCTCGAAATTATAACTGTCTACAATGACGTGGGTGTCGATACGCGAGTGCACCGACTGTTTGTTTGAAGACAGGAGGTACTTCGTTTTGTCCTCGTTCACCACCAAACCCATTCGCTTTGCCTCTTTATCCAGTTTGGAGAAGGCAGAACTATCAGCACGGTTGTTAGGGCCGATGATATCGATATCATCGGCATACGCCAACAATTGTACGCTCTTATAAAATATTGTGCCTGAGCGATTAAGTTCTACGGCTCGTACGATGCTCTCCAACATCAGGTTAAAGAAGTCACACGACAGCGAGTCACTCTGTCTGAAACCTCGTTTGGTATCAAACGGCTCGGAGAGGTCCTTCCCAATTCTGACGGCGCTGCTGGTGTTGAGCAACGTCATCTTGCATAGCCGTATTAGTTTTGTGGGGATACCAAATTCAGACATCGCGGCATACAAGTAACTCCTTACCGTACTGTCGAATGCAGCTTTGAAATCGACGAAAAGACGGTGTGTGTCGATTCTCCTTTCGTGGGTCTTTTCCAAGATTTGGCGTATTGTAAATATTTGGTCGATGGTAGACTTTCCAGGTCTAAAGCCACACTGATAAGGTACAATCAGTTCGTAGTATACCAATCCCGCGATAATTGGCAAAATTGCAGGATCGCCCTTCTTATGGATTGGGCAGAGCACAGTTAAATTCCAATCGGCAGGCATGCTTTCATCCGACCATATTTTGCACAGAATCTGATCCATGCACCTTACCAGCTCCTCGCCGCCATGTTTGAATAGCTCAGCCGACAGTCCGTCGGATTCATATTTATCGCTCTCTACGCACTAGCGTCGGAGAGGAAAATGCATTCTAGCCAGCCGGAAAAGAACTTGTACGACGAAGAATGTCACGAGAGACGTGTTAAACCGTTACCGTGAGTTGAAAAAAAACGAGAGATATGTTAGAAGCAAAACAGAAAAACGAGACAAACTGACGCACTTGAGCGCGTAGAGCTTCAGATGCTGGAAGTGAGATTTGATAATTGATATCCCGAGTTTGTTATGCGATTCTGCGCTGAAGGGTGATAATGTAAACGTCTAGGCTTTCTCTGTTTCCGGTTTTTACACTGTCATATTCCGAAGACAGCTCCTGCAGCTGGTGACAAGTTTAAGGAGATAGCTTAAAATCGGTAAGATACTCACGACATACTATTCACCGCATGCCATTTGTCTGTGACCTGGCATAACGATGAATAATGGGCTAACCTTAATATTTATGCATATATAGATTTAGTACATTTTTATGTAAATTTATATGCATCAACCTTGTTGAATATTTATAAAACGATTAAGAGGCGATTTAATTAATTATTTATGTGGTATATCGAAACAATAAATCGTGAAGAATCGGAAGGCAATTTGTGTAATTTACATAAAAATAAATAAAAAATTTAATCTGTAAATATGGATTAAATTGGCTTTTACAATTAATTAGGCATACTTTACACCTAGAATTTATTATATTAAATAATTTATAGCGACGCATTGTTGCGCCAATTAGAAGGTGTTATGAAATTTGCTTTACACAGCGATTGGCAATATTTTGAGCGAGAATAAAGGGAAAGTGGAAATAAGTGATGAAGAAAATTTGGCAAAAATTATTATTTTTTTTTCGGCAATGACAAGCCACTTGAAATTGTACATGCCACACGATAACTTTTAAACCGGCACAAATTGATTTTTTATTTCTTATATTTGATTTACTACAAAAACTAATTCCTTATCGCAGGGAAGTGGCAATTATCGGGCGATAGGAAAAGAGATTTTAATTGATATAAGATATGACATTGATTCTGGCTTTATTTTGAAGCTACATGAAACGCTCATGCCATTATGTATGAAAAGCCCTTTATTCCAAATGATCACTTCGATTTCACTGGCAGTGCTTCAAGCGATCGTTTCAATTATTGACGACTCGGGCCAATATGTGCGACGTCAAGCCGGCAATAGCTCGTCCAAAGTGGTTGGCTAGTAAAGTAAGGACCTGATGTAGCCACAGAGAAAATAATCGAAGTACGTTAAATCGTATGCCGGCGTAGACTAATGGTGTGTAACTACCATTCGGTAGTTCCCGAGCTCGAAACCTCAAGCATGAAACAACGAATATTAAAAAAAATGTTTTTCTAATAGCGGTCGCCTCTCGGCAGGCAATGGCAAATCTCCGAGTGTAGTTCTACCATAAAAAAGCACCTGCTATCGGCCTTTCGAAGTCGGCTTGAAACTGTAGGTCCCTGCATTTGTGGAACAACATCAAGGTAGGTAGGTGAAATGGTTGAAGTCCCCATCTGGCACTCCTCAAGTAACACTGAAGCGCCGTTTTGATACCATTATGAGACCTCCAATAGGCAGATATGTATCTAGCCAGCCAAAGCTGTTAATATAATAGAGAAGATTTATGGTATTTAGCTTGGTGCGCTGCCCCAGGCTGTCGAAGAAAGGAGTACCCAGTGACCTTAGTCGTCTAGGTGTCACACCCGGACATTTACAGAGAAAGTGCTCAACATTCTCCTATGAAAGGTCTCCACAGCTTCAGCAATGGGGGTTAAATGGTAACCCTAGCCTTTCCGCGTGAATGCCGATTGTCCAATGACCGGTAAAGACAGCTACGAGTTTGGAAATTGAATGGCGAGGAGTCCAAAGGACTTTCTTAGTCCTCCGTCTATTGTACTGGGGCCAAAGGGAAAAAATGGAGTTCCATCTTCTCCGAGTTCCATCTTTCGTGAGAAATAATTTGTGCAGTTCCACTTTAACAACAGTCAGAGGGATGCCGATGACCCGGTAGGAGGTCTCCGAGACCAATACAGCCTCCTTTCTGGCAAGCTCATTAGCAATTTCATTTCTATGTTCCTATGTCCTTGAACCCAGGTCAGAGAAATGTTACCTGCACACCCAAGAGATTTGATCTCTTCCTTACAGGAGTTTACTAATTTCGTTCTACACCATGGTGTCGTTAGAGCCGTAATCGCGGCTCGAAAATGTTAATATCTCAGGATCGCAAAGACTTCTGCTTGAAGTACGCTAGTAGTATTCGGCAGTTTAAAGGAGATAGATAAATTGGCTGATTTAGAGAAAACCCTGCTCCGACTCCCGATTCCATCTTGGAACCGTCATCAAGACGCACACCACAAATAGGAGGAGGAGCTCGGCGAAACTCAAAGTAATGTGTGTAAGCGCCAAGTCAAATCGGCTAATAGATTAACGCTCTCCGTAATACGCCCCAGTAGTCAAATTTATTCTTCACAACTGCGATTGTTGCGTCATTTGTGTGATATGTAGCGCCCTCTTCTTGGATAGCTCGAATATATGTATGTACAATACATAGTACGTATCGAGTTGTCGAGCTTTGTCCGCAAAAAGTTGCTTAATATCGCTTTATACCAAGGACCATTGACGGTAACGGTGTTTTTTTCCTCATTTCGAAGGATATAAAATCCGTTGATGGATACTGCAATGCCATAAACTGCACCAAACAGCCAATCTTTGTGGATGCATTGGTACTTAGTCGAGACCTTGTAGATTGCACTGTTGACTTAGCGGCTGAGCCAAAAATATCATTCATCCAGGAAGATGATTTTTTGTCAAAAATCTCCGTATTTACAACTGACCTAGAATTTCGGTTACATTTTTTAATGATTACCACATATACATATAGCAAGCGTGGCAAATCTAACTGAATATTTTGGCAGCTGAATGGCATTGGTAACTTTGACAGCTGCTGAAGCATACCAATTGGAAAAATTATCATTGCTATGTGGTCGTCGTGTAGTATACCTGTTTTTCTTACCCACGAGGTTATATTTTTTGGAAAATATGTTTTTATTTATAAAATGCTCAAGTATTTGTCATATAAAGGGTGGTTAAATTTCAAGAGCCGATGTTGAATGTGAACCACACCTAAACGTCAAGTTTTTTTTTGCATTTCATTTGACATTTTTCAATTTCAGACTAACTCAATTTAAACCGTGGAAAGATAGACAATCGAGCAACGTGTTAAAGTTATTCAGACTCGTCGTTGATGAACATTATGCATGCCCGCTTACAAGGTGCAATTGACTCAAGACCTAAAGCCTCTTGACCATTTCAAGCGTCGTCAATGGTCAGAATGGTGGCAGGAAATGGCAACAGTGAATGACCAATTTTCGAAGAAAATCATCTTCAGTGATGAGGCACATTTTCACCTCAGTGGATTCGTCAATAAGCAGAATTGGCGCATTTGGGCGAATGATAATCCAAGAGTGATTGCCGAAAAACCAATGCACCCTCAAAGAGTGACTGTTTGGTGCGGTTTATGGGCCGACGGTATCATTGGTCTGTATTTTTTCCGAAATGAGGCCGGTCAGGCAGTTACTGTGAATAGTGTTCGCTATCGTGAGATAATAACGAACTTTGTATGGCCCGAATTGGAAGATGTGGATGTAGACGATATGTGGTTTCAACAGGACGGTGCCACTTGTCACACAGCTAACGAAGCAATGGCTATTTTGCGCGAAAAATTTGATGGCCGAATAATCTCACGTAGCGGCGATGTCAATTAGCCGCCAAGATCATGTGATTTGACACCGTTGGACTTCTTTCTTTGGAGTTATTTGAAAGAAAGGTGTACGTCGGTAAGCCAGCAACAATTCAAGAGCTAAAGGATGAGATAATTAGGTACATTAACGGCATAGAACCTCAATTATGCCTCAGCGTCATCGAAAATTTTAACCATCGGATGGAAGTGTGCCGCCGAGGCCGCGGCAGCCAGTATTTGTTCCATATGTAATTGAGCCATACTAGTATTATCATAATAAAGATAAATGACAATCATTTCCTAAAAGAATTGTATTTATTCAAAATCAACACTGGACCTTGAAACTTAACCACCCTTTATTATCTCATCAACCACTGTCATAGATTAAATATTTTGAGACTTGTTTCTTACGAGTAGTAGTGCAAGATGGCAAAAAATTAATCATCCATTTTGTTTTTACATACATTTTTTACTAAATAAAAAAAAGATTTTGAATTTTTGATTCTGCTTAACTGGGCGGAATGTTGCGACGAATATAATCCGATGGTAACGCTCCGTTCGACGAAGTTCGCTCAGCGATTTGATTCTGTTTGTGCTATAGCCAAGACGCATTTATTGAAGGTGGTGGCACTAGACCAACAACAATATTTCGTACGTTTGATTGTCACGGCAAAGTATTGGAAAAGTAAAAAATAAAAAATGAATTCGCTTTGTTTTATTTTGTGCTGACAGCTACATGGACACAGCGAAATACAAAAAAAAAAACAAATCAAATTTACCAACTCCACCTTTAATAGATTCACCTTGGCTATAACTGACGTAGCCCCTCTTACGAGTAATGATTCTCAACATTTTATAGTACAATACTCGTTAATGGATCAGAATGGTTTGATATTGAACGCTGTAAAGCTAACAATACAAGAAGTTTTGCTTCTATTCCGCACTCTTAGTCTGTTTAGAGCTGATTGTTTAAAAAAAACTGTTAATTTTTAATATTTCAAGTTCGAGTGGTTGAGAATGAGCACAAAACATATCTACGTAAATATTTGAAGAACAAAAGATGATGGTTGACCTCGTAGATATGCATTCATTATGCGACATGATAGCGTATACATACATACATACATACATATATGGTTTGTAAAGGGCTTTCAAATGACACGCCTAGATTTTTTTTTAAATAAAACATATAAAGCTTCCGATTCTTTCAGGTTTCACTATTTTTCTTACTTACTTACTTAGCTGGCAACTAGAACTGATGGTCGGTCTTGGCCGCTGCCAAAATGTTGCGCTAATCGCCTTTGTATTGCGCGCGTTGACGCCATTTAGAAACACCAAAGACGGTCAGGTCGGCGTTGACTTGGTCTTTCCAACGTAGTTGAGGCGCCTTTTTTCTGAGTACCACCAGTGTATTTCGAAAAGAGCATCTTCTTTGCTGGAGCGTTATTGTCCATTTGCTCAACGTGACCTAGTCAACGCAGCCACTGAATTATAATGCACCGTCGGCGTACCTACTTGTACATTACATTATCAGCCAACCAAGAAATGTCAGTAGCAATCAATGGCAGAATACGGGCAGCCAACAAAGCATATAATGCTTATCTAAAATTGATCAGATCTAAAACATTATCGCGTGAGCAAAAATTAAGACTGTATAAAGCACTGATACGACCTGTGCTCACATATGGCTGTGAACTATGGACGCTGAAAGCTAACGAGACAAAACAGCTAATGTGCTTTGAAAGAAGAGTGCTCCGAAAGATCTATGGACCGCTTAGACTGGCAGATGGCACTTATCGCATTAGGCACAATGCCGAACTGGAAGAAAATAGTTAAGAAAGAAACTGTAATAAGATTTATTAAGTCTCAACGACTTAGCTGACTGGGACATGTGGCTAGAATGCTAAGGGAGCAATCAACGAGAAAGGCACTATATCTTCGCCCAATTGGAGAAAGAAAAAGGGGACGCCCAAGAAAAAGGTGGCTAGAAGAGTGACAATGGTTCACCAAAGACTGTGACGCTAAGAAGAAGAGAAAGATGTCGGCGTATAGCTCGTGGTTCGAATAAGCATTATTCACGCAAATCGGACCACAAATCATGCGAAGAATTTTTCTCTTGAAAGCTCCGAATATTCGTCCATCGGTGTTCGTCAATGCCCAGGACTCAGCGCCATACAGAAAGACCGATAGGATGAGTAATGAGCTTTTTTCCGTGCATCGTGAGAGGACTCTGATTTTCAATTGCCTACCCAGCCTAAAGTAGCAACTGTTAGGAAGAGTTCATTTACTATATCTCTTGATCTCAGTTCACTGGATCTCTTGGCTGACGTTGTTGTTGGTGTTAATGCTGGAACTGGAAACTTGTCTAATACGCTTAGACTTTTTAGTTGTTGACACAAGATACTTTGTCTTGCCCTCGTTTACCGCAAGACTCACGCAACGGGATTCTTTTTCAAGACTGGCGAAAGTAGCACTGACTGCACGCTGACTATAATGCCAAGAATGTCAATATTATCAGCATAAGCGAACCGCATGACACTTTAGTAGAAAATAGTGCTGGAGATGTTGGCGACGCGAATAATTTTCTCCAGCATCAAATTTAAAAAATCGCACTGAAATCACTACTTTTATTATTTATTCAAAAGACGTATCTTAACAATTATATATGAAAATTGATATCATTTAAATTTCCACCAAGAGCACTACAGGTCTGCATCTACTATCGTCGATGCATGAACTCTGAGAACGAATTGTTGAGAATGTCGAGATATCGACGATGTTGAAGGTTGCTGAGCAACACTTTGCGCTACAGTAGCAATATTCTCAACAGAACGTCCAGTCTGTTGGTATGTCACCCCTTTTCTATACCAGACAGAACTAGTTTCTTGAAATTATTCACCAACCTTTGTATTGTCGGCTCATACGGTCGATTATGTCCATCAAAAATATCACGAATTTTGCATTAAGATGTTCGTAAAGGTCGACTGATTTCCTAAAATGCTTCAATAACTTTAAAATTGTACGCCTGTCTGTTTGAGAAATGTCAAACACATTCATTACTGACATCTAGGCGTTATTTTTGAAAGACCCTTTATACACACACATAAATAAGGCACACACATACACACATATGTAAATACGATAATATAAAATTATATTTCCCACTTTGATTTTGAGTTATGACCGTTTAGAAATCAATGTGCATTGTGTACTAAAGGCAAAATATCTGCTCATAAGCGTATTCATGTATTACAAGCTTGCTTTTGAAAACATTTTGAATACAAAGTTACGTATGCACATTCTTATAATTATGCACGTACATATCTACATGTAATATGAATAAATATACATAGGCGTGCGAGTGAAATGAAATGAAATGTACATTTGAACAAAAAAAATGTAAACTTTTAGCGACGAAAATAAAGCATTTATAAATTATTTTTCGGGCATGTGTTTGTGCTATGTATTTGCTCACATACACACATAGATACATACATATTGTATGCATGCACGAATGCAGGATATCTACGCCTAATTTTGTGATAGCGATGACTCGGAACGAAAACAAAACCTGATACGAGTACTGCTATTTTCCGAGTCGCTAATCACTTAAGCTTTCGAACTTTCAAGTGAAAAAAATAAAACAAATATTTAAGCTAAAATTGGACCACGTACATATGTATATTGATATTAAATAAAAAATTAATAAAAATACACTTACAGAATAATTTTCGCATCATTTTCCAAAATAAATTTTATTTCAAAATTTTTGTTTGCCACAGGACTAAAATATTTATTTTTAAAATTTCCTTGCATACTGAACAAAATACCTACGTACTTTTGGAAAACTATAAAACTAAGAAGCTATGCAAGAAACTCTAGACTTGCCCTGGAGGCGGATGAGTTGGCCAGACAAGGCATATGTGAGGTGATTTCCCCGTGAAGGGAGAGAATTGGAATCCCCCTGACTACCTGCGGTCTGCTCCTGGAAAGATGGATTTCGCGCCAACTCAGCGAGCGTTGGGCAAGTACACAAACTTGTAAGGTCGCGAAATCCTTCTGGCCACATGTGGATAGGGGGCGCTTGGGCGGACTTCTGAGGTTGACAAAATATCAGCTCTCGAATCTCGTGGGTTTTCTCACAGGACACTATGCGCGATGAGGTGGAAACATCTCAGCACCTTTTCCTTAGCTGCCCTGCTCTGGCGGGGCTAAGATCCAGGCATCTTGGCTCTTACGTCTTTGCTACGCCTGCCGATATAGCTGGCGTTGACATTAAAAATCTGATGAATTTCATCAACAGCACAAAGCGGTTGATGCAAACGCAGCACAGTCATCGTTCATAATCCACACACTCTATACCCATCCACCTAACCATTCCACCACCCCGCCCTCCCCTTTGATCCCATCGGTTTTCTCTTTCACCTGACCTTCTACATAATGGTATCAAAAAGGACGAATCCGTTTATCTTCGTCCAAGTGTGCTCATTCCTTGGGCAACCATTCTAACCTTACCTAACCTACTCTGGATTTGCTACTAAATTACCGCTTGAGCAGAATTGCAGCGGACAACCACCAATCGGTTACCCGACAATCGGATACCCGCTGTCACAATACTCGTAACAACACATTTAACAACATGAAATTGTACCGAATTCCTGCGGGAATGGATTTCTTGTTATTTTTATGGCGGCAAAATAATTAGATTCATCTCTATTTTCTCCGACGGGTTGAAGACTCAGGGTTGCTCTTTTGATTCTTTCATGACAATTTCATTGTTCGGAACCAACAGCAGGCAAATAAAAAGCAAATAATATTCGATTAGCACAAGAAATCCTGCAAATTATCAATAATTTAGAAAGAAGTTTTGTGTTTTTTCAGCAATGAGCTTCAACGAGTTGTTTCAGAAATATAGGAAACGAAAAGATTTCACTACAAAATTAATTTTATTGTAGCCACAAAATGCCAGCTGAAAATCGGCCCGTCGCAATTTTGTTTAACCGACCGAATTTTTCGACGGAAGTGGATCAGCCGATCACCACGCCTCAACCCGGTACTCGTTGTCCCGCTACAAGTTTTTTCCGAGCCTAACAGCTGTTTCACGCTGGAAATATAGAAAGTCAGTATCATACACATAAATAAATCGAAATCGATTTACGGTTGAACAACGTTAGGAAATATTACAATGGCCCTAATAAAACTCGCCCAAACTTGGTCCATATGGATCTGAACTAATCGGTTCAAAACCTCGCCCACTTGACTTAGTCTTGCCATAAATTCTGTGACAAATTTTAAAATGCATACGGCGAGAACAAATTCGCAGGAAAAAATTCCGTTATTTTTATTTTTGTCGTATGCAAATTTCGCTTGTTAACTTTGGAGTGGTGAGCTAAGGAAAATCGCATTGCAGTGATTGAATTACAAAAGTGTGGTAAAAGTGCACTTGAGATTTACGAATTGCTAAAAAAAACTTAATATTTCGAGAATGTTTGTTTACCACACGATCAATCGTTTTTCCCAAATGTCTGAAGTGAGAGAGAAATGGGCGCGAGGTTCGAATCTCCATAAAATCCTTTCGAGAAAGAATTCACAGAAATCCTATTAGAAAGCAGAAAATTATGGTCAGGGAAATGAATACATCGACCAGATCCATGCCAATACTAATTAGAAATGATCTTCATATGAAAGTCCTCCGTCGCTCAACTGGTCTACTTTTGGCAATGCGCTTGAAGAAAATTAGACTCGACAGATGCAAGCAGCTTCTTCGATGGCACGCGGTCAACGACCATGAAAATTTTCTTTACACAGATGAGAAAATTGTCACTGTTGAAGAAGCTTTAATAAGTAAAACGACAAAATCTACGCTAAAACTTCTAAGGAAGCAAACAATGTTATTCCAAGGATTCCGCGTGGCCACCATCCAACCTCCGTAACTGTTTGGTGGGGAGTGTCTTGTAAAGGCGTTACATCTCCTCATTTCCGCCGCAAAAGTGTACCAGGAGGATGTCTTAGAAGGCGTGGTGAGGCAGTTGAGCCGTACTCTCTTCAATGGAGAGCGTTGGATCTTCTAGCAAGATTCCGCTCCAGCCCAGAAGGCAAATATCAGCCAGCAATGGCTAAAAAACAATATTCCTGGAATATTTCCAGAAGATTGGCCGTCTGGAAGTCCAGATCTGAATCCATTGGACTACAGTTTGTGGTCAAAATTGCAGACTATGGCCTGTCGAAGACCTCACAAAAATTTGGAGACTCTCAAAGAATATTTGGTTCGAACAGCGAGCAGCGACGTCAATTTCCATGAAAACCATGCGTGCTGCAACAGCTGAATGGGCTAATCGTTTGAAGGCTTGTGTAAAAGCAAATTGTGATCGTTTCGAATGGAAATTGAATGAATTTGTTCTTTAATATTTACATAACTAAATAAAACTATTGGGTGTACAACTAAATAATTTCATATTTGTTACTAACCTCATCTCTATTTATGTAGTGTGACAGTTATTCTATGTTAAAGCACGCCAAAAAATCAAGTAAATTTGATATGTCACAGTGAATATTAGTAAACACACAAATTTTTTTTTACATTCAAAATGTCAAATTACGTTCCAACAAACAGGAGAGGATTGCTTTTGTTCTTCAATTTAAAGAAAAGTGCAACAGAAGCACATCGTTTACTCTCAGAAGCTTATCCTGAATATACTCCAGAGATTAAAGTATGTCAGCCGTGGTTTGCACGATTTAAAAATGGTGATTTTGTCACAGAAGACAAAGAGCGATCAGGTCCATCAAAAAAGTTTGAAGACGAAGAATTGGAGGCATTACTCGATCAAGATCCATGTCAAACTCAAGAAGAACTTGGAAAAACATTGAAAGTCACTCAACAAGTCATTTCTAAACGTTTAAAAGCAGCCGGATACATTCACAAACAAAGAAATTGGGTACCACACAAATTGAAGTCGTGAGACGATGAGAGACGATTTTGCATGTCTGAAATGCTGCTTAATCGCCACAAAAAGAAATCGTTTTTGCATCGTATTGTCACTGGCGATGAAAAGTGAATTCAATACGACAACCCAAAGCGTAAAAGATCATATGTGAAGCCAAGCCAACCAGCCAAATCGACACCTAAGCCGAATATTCATGGTTTGAAAGTGGTTGGATCAGAAGGGTGTGCTGTACTATGAGCTGTTAAAATCGGGCCAGACGATCACGGGAGAGCTATACAGGCAACAATTGATACGTTTGAAGCAAGCAATAGCCGAAAAACGACCAGAATGGGCGACCAGACACGAGAAATTGATTTTCCATCATGACAATGCTCGGCCACATGTAGCAGAACCGGTCAAAAATTATTTAGAAAATGCCGGATGGGGAATTCTACCTCACCCGCATTATACCCCAGACATAGCTCCTTCTGATTACCACTTGTTTTGGTCGATACAGAATCACCTTTTTGGAATACGGTTCACCAATGTTAAAGGTATTAAAAAAAGGCTTGATGACTTTCTCGGCGCAAAAGATGAGAAGTTTTTTGGGATGGAATCCATAAATTGCTTGAAAGATGGAAAAAAGTTGCCGCTTCCGATGGACAATATTTTGAATAAAATATTTTTTTCAGTTTTATACTTAAATAAATGGTTTTTTTAACAAAAATATACGAAATTAATTAGTTGTACAGCCAATAACTTCATTAAAAAAAGTATTATAATTTCATATCTATAACGAACTTAACTTGTAACAGAACTTATGACACTACTAAATATATGTTAAGTTTCAATTTCCGTTCATCTGCCTGAAATTACAAGCCTTAACTCTCGTTGCCTATGAGTTTGTTTGATTCCAAAAATTAACACCCAGCCGAAACTAAATTTTTCCAAATATGCGCGCTTATGTACATATAAATTTCGGTTCGAACCGAATGTAGCTTTCCTTATTTGTTTTTATGCTCTATTTACATATTCACTCATGTATTACGAGTGAATAGAAAAATATCAGAGAATGGAGAAAATAATTACCAAACATAAGCGCCACCCGTTCCGATGCGTTCTAACTGTTCGGTGAGTATATCTTTGAAAGTCTTTTCGCTAATAGTCTCCTTCACCTTCTCATTACATTCCGGCTTCGTTTTTGCTGTCATCGTTGCGTTAAAAAGTTTTTATTTATGAGGCTGTCTGGTTGGTGGCAATTGCAATCGTTTTACTGTAGCCTGAATTTGTATTTGTCAAATTTGATGAGGCTTGCTGAGTAGTGCAAGGTATTTATTTCTATTTATTTTTAAACACAATTGAAAATTTGAAAACAATTTTCGTTTTCTTTCAGTTCATTTAAATGCAATGTTTTTCGGTGATGCTTTTTTCTTATTAACAAGAAGTATAATCCTTTGAGTAGAAAATTTACAAAATTTCTTTTGTAGCACGATTTTTTAATTTTATTTTTATTTATTTTTTTTGGACTAAAATATACGCAGATTGTTAATTTTGTTTTTTTTTGTTTTGTATAAAAATATACACAGATTCTAAATTTTTTTGTTTTTTATTTTAGTTCAAATTTGGTATTTGAATTATTTTAGATTTTATTTTCCGTTCGTTTATTATTCATTGATTTTTCGCGTTTCTTTGTTGTTGCAAATTAGAAAATACACTTCATTACACTTTCACTTTTCACACTCAATGCGAACCACTCTTTGGCTTTTGCTTCTTGCCTGTCTGCGTCTGCGTCTACGTTGCTGTTGTGATTTTTCATTGGCGCCAAATGCGGCCAACTGGTGGTGGCGGTGGCGGTCTCCTCAGTCGCTCAATTTCACAGCTATTTACTATAAAATTTAATAGCTCAAAACAACAACGAAAAACAACTATGCGTAAATCTCGTTCCAACAACTTCAGCACTGACCGGCGCCTTGATATTTTTATAGCCCAATGCACACGAACAACTCCTTCAATGTATGGATGGAGAATCTTCGTGGAAGACAGCGAAGGCAGAGCGACGTCACTAGCGCGGCGTGTCTGTGTGTGCGTAGTGACCTCAAACACAACACGTCAGGGGCGACTAAGCGTATTGGTATCTGTTTTTTTCTAAATTTTCACTGCAACCATCACTTAGAATTTTGCTTTGCAAAGGCAATATTAACAACCAGCCAGCAGCTGGCGTGCTTTTGTTAGCTACTGAGCCTCTTTTACGTTGTGTGGCGTTTGTCTTTCCTTTTCCTTCGCTGCTACTGAGTTTTCTTGTCGACACCACGCGATTTTCATGCGTTTCACATTCACGTTTTATGTCTGCTTATGTAGAGCAAAAAACAAAAAGAAGACACAAAAACAAAAGCAAGCTTTAAAGGTGACAATTCAGCAAAAGAAAAATTGTTTAGCGGAAAATTGCAGTGCGTCTGGGAGAGATATTCTTTACGCTAGCTGCGTTCTCTGCGATTGCTGATCGAGAAGGGGTGTTCGACCATATGGAAAAAAATGTGTTAGTTTTTTTTTTTTTTACTTTAGATTCAAATTTAATTTTATTCAGTTATTTTGTAATTTAAATTTTTTATTTATGATCGAACTATTCGCGGCGAGTGCGTTTCACCGACTAAACTGAGCGGCTAATGATCGTGAAATGTTATAGTCAAGCACTCGAGCACTTGCGTGCATCTGTTCGGCCACAGGCTGTTCACAGTCGCCGTCGCTGCTATTGCTGCTGCTGCTACCATTGCTGCTGGTGCTGCTACTGCTGTTACCACTGCTGCTGCTGCTACTGCTACTGCGTTGGCTGGCTCGCTGATAATTTTACCGCACGAGACGAGCGTTTGAGAATATGCGTTTGTGTGTAAATACAAATGTACCCAATAAATCAAAGCAGTAAGTTTTAGCAACTTTAGCAATTTGATATTCTGAGCAGCTTAGTCTTAAATATAGAAACTGATATCCCTCCATAGCTATTTAAGCAAAAAAAAAATCTGTATTCCCTTAGCCATAACTCTGTGCCCAAATAAAAATATGACAATTTTACAATTTTTATTTTTATTTATTATTTACATTATTTTATTTATTATATTATTCTATTTACAATTTTTATTTATTCTGCCCAATCCATTTCATACATTTATGCCACATTTTTCAATTCTGGAAATAATTCTTGAACTTACTTTACACGGAGACCTCTAATTCACAAAGTTAGTTAGAAGCCGCACGGAGCTAAATCAGGTCAAAACGGTAACGAACAATGGAAATACCTAGAGGCGAGATGATTTAGTTTTTATTTTTTATTTTTATTTATTTATTTATTTCTTCTAATTTTTTAATTTTTTTTTACTTACTTATTAATTTTTTTATATTTCTTATTTTTTTCTTTTTATTTATTTATTTTTTTTTTCTAAGATTTAATTTTTAATGCTGGCATATGATTTCTTCCAAATAATTTCCATTATCCTGCTTATACCCTATGATCAAAACGTACTGGGAAGGTGACTGTTTTCATCGATTGCCAAGGCGTAAACTCCTTAAAAAAAAGGCATAATGCACCATGAGTACCTTTCATCGGGTCAGGCAGTCAATAAAGAATATTATTCAGCCGGAAATGTGGGCAAACAATTATTGGATTTTGCATGATGGTAACGCACCATCGCACCGAGCCCAAATTGTGCTGGATTATTTGACCAAACACCAAGTAAGTACCATCGTGCATGCACCGTATTCACCTGATATGGCCCCGTGCGACTTCATTTTGTTTCCCACCACTTCGTGGAAGGAGATTTCAGTAGATAGATGAGATCAAAGAGAATGCGACGAAGAAGCCATCCCTTCGTCGGCCTACCAGGGGTACATGGAGGACTGGGTGAAGCGTTGGCACATGTGTGTTGCTTCAGACGGGTCATATTTTGAAGGAGATAAAATAAATTTGCCTGATATTTAACTCTGTTTTGTTCTATTTAAACACTCCCGGTATTTTCTGATCATAGGATATGTTTGCAGCCAATAGACCAAAATCTTTCCGAAAAATGCCTCAATCAAGCGATCGCTGCAAATTTAACTTAAAATGTTCATCATAGTGAACATATTTTTAGAGGTATGGCGAAGATCAGACCGTTAACCGGCTCACTGTGAATTTGAAAGAATCGGCTGATTGGTTGACTTAACCCATGGCGAAAGAAATCAGGAAGGTGTAACCAATGTCAGATCTTTTACTGGATCGCTGCGAATTTGAAAGAATCAGCTGATTAGTTGACGTAACATATGGTGACAAAAACTCAGAAGGATGGCCAATAGTAAACCATTCACCGGCTCTCTGCAAATGTGAAGGAATCAGCTGATGGGATATTTAAGGTCATGACAGGGGAGTTTTTACGACTGATTAGACGAGTGTGTGAATACTTATGAAATGAGCGGGCAGAATTCTGCTACCAGGATTGCTCTTTACCTTTGGTGAAAAAGAAAATTGTGAGGGAAACTTCGGCTGCACGATCATTTCACATGTATTCACACCCCGCCCAATCAGTCGTTGTTCGGACAGCAACAAAGTGTAATTTTTTTTTTTTTATTGCTTCCAAAAAAGTATTACACCTTCTATATGACAATAAGTAATTTGTTTTCCAGATACTTGAAAAGGTAATTGATTACATTACCGGCCATTGCTCATCAGGATCGTTGAAGAATATGTAATTCATTTTTAAAATATTTACTGCCGCCGTAGCCGAATGAGTTTGTACGTAACCACCATTCGGAACTCAGAGAGAGAACGTAGGTTCCAATCTCGGTAAAACACCAAAATTAAGAAAAAGTGTTTTCTAATAGCGGTCGCCCTCGGCAGGCACTGACCTTCGAGTGTATTTCTGCCTTGAAAAAGCTTCTCATAAAAAATATCTGCCCTTCGGAGTAGGTTTCAAACTGTAGGTTCATCCATTTGCGGAACAACATCAAGAGATTTTTTCCTATCACCAACACAATCTCAGTTTATATGGAAATACATTCCAAGTGATGTCAAGCCCATCATCTGATTCTTTTCAATTCGCTCAGAGCCGAATAACGATCTGTTAGAGGGCAAACTTTTAAAAATCTTTTCACTATGGAAATTATTTTCACAATTTTGCTTTTCGCCATAGCGGATGGCCGAACCTGTTAATCTACCATCCTCACATGCCTACATAAATGTCACTCGTATTGAATGATAAATGATCCTTGGTCATTGCTCCAAAGTATGTTCTATTGGCTGTTAAGTGCTCTCCAACCCCTTTCGACCTTGAGTGGTCAATGTTAGCCGCTTCGACGTATAACTATAACGTAAAACAAATTAATAAAAAAACAAAGGGTTTTTTAATAAGAGGTGTTATTTTGATATTCAAAGAAAAATACTATTTTTTAATGTAAATGATCGGATGATTTCCGATTATTTCTTTAAAAAGAGGAAGGTATGCCGTTAATAGTGGAAAATAACATTAGGAAAATGACCACCACGACCACGCTTACTGGACAATATCCTTTTCATGAAATTTTCCGTAACCGAATTGCAAAGTGGGTGCCCTATGTCCTCGATAGCCTCACGAATTTCATCTTTGAG
This sequence comes from Anastrepha fraterculus, assembly GCA_037575425.1. Taxonomy (NCBI): domain Eukaryota; kingdom Metazoa; phylum Arthropoda; class Insecta; order Diptera; family Tephritidae; genus Anastrepha; species Anastrepha fraterculus. The sequence continues at coordinate 76,931 of JAYXIM010016334.1, forward strand.
GTCTTGAATCGACCCTGGGCTACTGGCGTAGACCTTCTCTTTCACGTGGCCCCAAAGAAAAAAGTCACAAGGTGCTCAATCACAAGATCTCGGTGGCCAAGTGTGATCACCTCTTCGAGAGATAACACTTTCCGGAAACTTTTCCCGTAAAAGATCAATGGTTTCGTTGCTTGTGTGGCACGTAACGCCGTCTTGTTGAAAATAAACGTTATCCAGATCAATACCACCCATCTCTCGATGGCGCTGTCCATTCACCTGTAACATCTGTTATTGGAAAAACCTGTATCATTAGCTATGCAGGGTTAATGATATAATAAATACATAAAATATAAGATAAAAAATAAGGTCTTGGATCAGGGCGTATCTATACACGGTGATATCGATTCTACAAATACAACGATTTGATAAGCTATTATCAAATTTCAGCTGAAGGAATAAGAGCGGAGAGAAGATAAAATACTCTCACCTCGACAATCAGGCACCAATCAGATGATGAAACCACACCACCTTCTATAGATTCGCATAGACCCCGATGCTCTCACATTTTTGTAAATTGCAGCCATTGTACAGATTCATAAGGGAAAACACTCTCAGCTGGTTGTCAAAAAATGCCCACAGCTGAGATCAGCTGATTGCGAAACGATCTTATATACGTTGCGCTCCTCCATGGTTGCATAAAAAATGACTAAATTTCATAGACAATAGTATCAAAAAGTTTAAAAAATTACGTAACAATTCAGATATTTCTTAATAAAAAGTTTAATAAAAACTAAGATATATGTTAAAAATATTTATTATTGTAAATTTTCCAAGTCGAAGATATTATTTTCCATTTTTTAAGTGAAACTTCTTAGGCGTCGATGGACGAGCGAGAATGGAGAGTAAAATTTCAAGGCCATGCAACGCTTTGGGCATTTTCGTGCCGCGAGAGAGAAAAAAGATATAACGTAGAGGAAAAGGAGAGAGAGAGCAATACCTTATATATATCTTAGATGCACTTTAGGCTATTTTTCCTGAGTTTTTCCTTGTGGTTGCAAATTTCTAATGAGAAATAACACTGCCCACTTTTTGGCGCTTGTTTGTTGGTCCAAACTTGTAGGAAATATATTTTTGGTGCCTACTTTTTGGCGTTTTGTTTTGTGTCTACTTTTTGGCGCTTTTTTCCGTTTCCTGGCTAGTGCTTGTGCGTACTATAAAGTGCTATCCATTCCGGCGTCGGATTTATTGGTATTGCCTTGCGGTAATTTGTGCCGGTGCTGCGGTCCTGGAATCGCTGCGTTTGTGCGGGTGATAAACGCTCGGAGTAGCACGCGTTGTTGCGTTGTTTGTGTTCGGCGTTTCCCCTTTTTTGTGTAAATTTTGTCTATTTGTATTCTCTGCAAATGTTGTGAATTTATTTAGATATACCATATATTCTTTCTCTCTCTCTCTCTCTCTCTCTCTCTCTGTCATTCTCTCTCGGGTCTCTCCCTCTTTCTTTGTCTGCCTTGAAAGTTTCACTTCTGTTATGTTTACTACGCCACGGGCACTTTTTTATATTATTTTTAAGGTTACCATAAAAATTCTAATTTGCCATAGCAAGCCCGCCAATACGCTCAAGTAAAAAAACCAAGCACTCACGATCACACACTTGACTGCCTGTCAAACTTCTACCAAGTGTGCCTGTCAAAAAATAGGAAGAAGAATAGTGTTTTTACTTGTATTTTTTTACAATGATTGCAGCAAGGTGCACTAGACCAACAACAATGTTTTGTACGTTTGATTGTCAAACAAATCATTGGCAAAATAGAAAACTAAAACTGAATTTGCTTTGCTGCATTCTGGGCTGACAGCCACATGGACACGGCGAAAGAAAAAAAGCAAATCAGCTGATTTACCGATACCACCTTTAATAAATTCGCCCTGGATTGCAGCAAGCGGCCCATGTTTCGTAAACTTTGTGTTATTTTCTCTCCAAATTCGAAGTTTTTGTTTATTGACTCAGACATGATCCGCAAAACCTTTGCCACTAAAATAAATTTTTTCTATAAAAAAGCAGATAATTTTTCAAGATTTTGAGAGTCTAATCCGAGAAGTCACGACATAAATGACAAATATTTTTTGAATATTCTGGGTCCAATTGAATTTCACACGATTGCAATTCCAAGATTTTGTATAAAATTCGTCAACTGCAACAAATTCAAATCATCCTATAAGAAATGAACTGCGTTTTAATCTATTGCATAGAAGCGTGAAATTTACGAAGTGATCTGTTGTTGTTGCAACAGCATAAAAATTCCTCATCAATTTCTGGGGAATGCTACTAAAGTGACAGTCATTGAGCAGATATACAGAAATCCGGGTCGTTCCGATAAGGCAGAGCGACAGCGGCGAAATGCTCTCTACGATTTTGACGAACTGAGTTTTGATTTGTTCAACGTTGTTGAGCCGGCACTTGCAAGAAAAAAATGTAGTCAAACAGTATAGGTTTGGCAGCCGCATCGCACATAGAAACTGCGGTGCCACTTAGACCACGAAATGGGGCCGTTGTGAGCCGAACAGAATAATATACGAGTAACATAAAATGACTGATAAGAGAATTCAAACTTATGACTTTTGTGTTAAATATTATTTGTTATTGTGTTAATATTATTTAAAAAAATTCTTCAATCAAAAGCAAATTTTCTCTTTCTATATTGAAATTACGAACTTTAATAAGGAGTTCTCAAAAAACAAAAAAAGAGAGAAATATTTTTTGTATTTATTTGCGAATTTATTCTGAAGTGTCATCTACGTACAACTGCACAACTGCTACAAAAGAGCAGTCCTCACTTACACATTCACATAACATTTGAACTTCCCGCCAGTACCTATGCATGTACGAGTACAACAGCAGTGTCGTTTACATTGGCAGCGGCAGAAGGCGCTCCACTAGCAACTATGTACATAAATAGCAACAAATGAAATACACTCACGCACTTGGGAAAATAAATCTATATATACTAGGGATGTCAATATTAGCGAAAAGTTTTGATCTCGGGATCTCGAAATTTTCCTTGGGATATGAATTTTTTAATATGAAATCAAAATAAATAAATATTTTTAAAATTGAAATCACTAGCGGTAGTTTTAAATTATTTTGTATTTTTGTATTTTGCCTCAAGCCCCGCTACGTTTGAACGTTACTTGAAATTTTAGTTTTTTGAAGGAAATATTTATAAGGGAAAAGTGCTTTCTTTAAGATTTTAGTTCTTGTTGTGGCGATTGCGTGATATTTTTCCTTACATTTCACAATTTAAAATATTCCTTAAGGTAAGTTGAGTATTTTCCGTTAGCAAATAAATAATTAAAAAATAATAAAACAAATGCAAGAAAAATAACTTTTTAGGACACTACGCGAAGAGGAACGCAGCTATTTATCGAGGAGCGCGCTAGTTAGATTAGATTAGATTAGATTTCTGGGGGTTAGACAAGTCCAAGTACGAAGTCAGGAGACCATTGCACTACACCCGGATAGATTTCAGTAGAAAGAATAGAGAGATAGGAAAGATAAAATGCGGGTGGTGAGACGGATAAACTAGTTTGAGGTCACTCTCCCAAAAATCTGTTGGATTCATTGATGATGAATCTTACGAGATCCGGAAGAGGAAGAGTATGAACTTTATCCATACTCAGTAAATCGCAACCCAATATCCTAAGTCTGATTCTGGAATGGCCGGACAGCTACAGAGAAAATACTCTGAAGTGTCGTCATCCTTAAGACAGGATAGGCATATCGGGCAGTTAATAGCGTGATGAACTCTTTATGAGACGGAAAGATGTCGCCAATAACTAGTTTGAGGTGATATTTTATGCATTTGATACCAGTTTCCCAATAACTTCCCATATGAGGCGCAGTCGGTGAATTGAAATTCCACTCGATGTTGGAATCAGCAAAACATTAACGTCTTTTGGGGTTTTGCATGCACTGTTCGAGGCTCGTAGGGCCAATGAATATTGTGGCGAAAACCAAAATCAGAATTTGTATGCAAAATGTTTTCAAATTTTCCTTTTTTATTCCCAGCAGTTTATTTGATGTAATCAAACGTTTCTGCTCCAGAATTGCAATTTTTTTTTTTTTTTGAGACAACTCAAAGGAACCTTTTCGGGTGTCTGACAGCACTTACTTTTCGCTAACTTTATTTTATTTTTTTATTCCTTGAAAATATATTGAAATTTAAATTTGAAAAGGTCGAGCCAAGGAGCACCAGGTGAATTGGTTTCTTCTAAAACACTCAGGCTGAAAAGCACATTTTATTTAGAGCCCTGGAAAGAGGGTAGATAATCAAGGAGGGAAGAAGAAAAGTATCAGAGAAAGAGATAGGAAAGAATAGAGACAGAGATAAAGGTAGTCCTGTGAGAATTTTCCAGATTCTTTGGCAAATCTGTAAATATCCTCCAGTTTTAGAGAACGAATATTACTCATTCTCACGACATCGGAACCCAAAACTCGTAGCCGTGCTCTAGTAAAGGCAGGCTACTCACAGAGAGAGTGCTCAATGCTATCTGCCTCCTCCAAGCACGACAGGCGCATTGGGTCCTCAATGATTCCAATGGTGGTCATATGCTGACTCCATGGGTTGTGTCCTGTAATAATACCGACCATCAACCGAACGTCTTTCCTTCCAAGTCAAATACAAAGGGTGGTTAAATTTCAAGGGCCGATGCTGAATGTGAACCACACCTAAACGTCAACGACTTCTTTCTTTGGGGTTATTTGAAAAGGTGTACGTTGATAAGCCAGCAACAATTCAAGAGCTAAAGGATGAGATAATTCAGCACATTAACGGCATAGACCCTCAATTGTGCTCGAAAATTTGGTCCATCGGATGGAGGTGTGTCGCCGAGGCCGCGGCGGCCATTTGGCCAATATTTTATTCCACACGTAATTGAACCATACCAATATTATCATAATAAAGAAAAATTACAATAATTTCTTAAAAAATTGTATTTTATTTAAAATCAATACCGGCCCTTAAAACTTAACCACCCTTTAGATAAGGAACTATTTGCATTTGGTGGTCCTTGAAGGTGTGCCGCCGAGACCGCGGTGGCCGTTTCGCCAATATTTTATTCCACACGTAACTGAGCCATACCAATATTATCATAATAAGGAGAAATAACAATAATTTCATAAAAAAATTGTATTTCATTTAAAATCATACCACCCTTATGTATACTTTTGGATGATGTTTTGAGAAAAACTACAGAATTACTATGAAAAAATCTCTCTCTGCACAAATTATCGTTCCTAGTCGGAGCTTAGGACGTTAAATTACACTACTTTAACATCAAATTACTTAAAAAGTATAAACCTCCGTGAGTTTAGTTTCCTATTTTAGGATGGGGATTCACCTTTCTATGCCCCCTTTAACCTATTTTTTTTTCAAAGCGTGCGACATTTTACCAAACATTCCCACAATCAATTGACACCATATTTTAAAAGTAAATTAAAACAAGTTTCTTGGTAATTGAAAAGATTTTATTGCATTATAATTTTGTAGTAAATAAATTTTTACTTCTTTCAATTCCATATTTCAAAATTTTCGGTATGCCGAGATGAATGCACGCAAATCCCGGCATTTTCGGTATCTGTGAAACCCCGGGGCTGACCTCCCTAATACAAACGTATGTATGTATGTCTGTGCATGCAAAACCGCCAGGCCAGAGCAATGTTTTGAATTTGATTTAATTTTTATTTTTGCCCGCCTTTTCAATGAGCAAACGCACGCATACATACGAGTATTTAACACGTGCACACATATTTGCATACATACATACATACATATGCGTATTTTCATGCATATGAATGCACAGGCAAAACAACTCACGACGATGATTAAAATAAATTTAGCCTGACAGCCGGCCGGTCAACCGCCCTCGAAAATAGTACTTTCGTTTGTTCGAGCACTTGTGCGCTCACTTTCAGAATTGACGCTGACTTCGCAGCAGCAGCATTAGCTAACGCAGATATCCGCAACTGCGATCGTAGCAGCGGCTATAAATGCACAGAGTAAAATGTGTGTATTGTAGTGAGAGTCGTATGGATTTTGGAATAGTGATTCGAGTATATATTTTGATTCATGCTTTGTGTGTGATTTGTTGGCATAAGACTGTTAAGATTTGTGGACAATTTCCACAGCTTAAAAGTAGCTGTCATTCGTCTTTATTTCAGCTTCTGAACGCAGACAGTTCTTGAATAACTTTACTTTAAAACGAAATTTGCACTAGTTTTGGGCCAGACTTGACACAACTAGTCAGATTTACAGATTTTATAGCATTTGTTGGAAGTTACATCAAATAATGCTTTTATGTATTTTCAAGCTTACTGTTACATGTGACTGTTACTAGTTTCGGACTAGACTTATTACAACTAGTCAGATTTACAGGTTTTATAGCATTTAGTTATAGCCAAGAAAATGATTTTATGTTTTGCAGCATGCTTTTTTGTAACTTAAAACTAAATTTGACTAGTTTTGGACCGGTCTTGCCACAATTAGTCAGATTTATGTACGTGTTTTATAACATTTAGTTAGAAATTACAGCAGAGACAAATAGTTTATGTTTTGCAGCACGCTTTTGAGCAGCTTAAAACTTAAAACTCAGTTACACTAGTTTTGGACCAGATATATCACAGCTAGTCATATTTATAGGTTTTATAGCATTTAGCTGGAAATTACAGCATATAAACCTTTTTTTATGTTTTGTGGCAGCTTTTATGTATTTTCAAGCTTAGAGCTAAATTTGACTAGTTCCGGACCAGTATTATCACAACTAGTTAGATTTACACGTTTTATAGCATTTAACACTTTAACTTGTAGCAGAACCAAAATATTTTTTATGAATGAAAAAAACATTAGAGCTTGAACTTTTTGTTTGACCTCTGTGCCCTCTGTGTTTGATGAAGATTTTAATATTGACTTACCCGTACGTCCGTTTTCTCATCCTCAACCAACAGAGTTCGCTTTCCTAACCGAGGCGATACAACTTTCTTCACTTTAAAGTGTCCTTTGATTCTTTTGGTTTTATAAGCAAGCTGTCGAACAAAAATTTGTCAACTACGAAACTATGGCAACGCACGTGCAATTTATTTGGCAATTACAATTTCAACTAAATTTGGCGAGCAACGGTTTGTTGTTTGAAAACAAGCTCCAACAGAATCTGGCTACAAAATTTTAAAGGGCCTGCAACTGGCCTTTAGATATGTCGTCCCAAGAGTATACAGCTTGAGAGAACAAAACTGCGTTTACAGACTCGATAAAGGGCCTATAAATTTGGAGGTTATGTAGCAAAAAAAGAGAAGCATGATGTTAAATTAAATCGTTTATAAAAAACACGGGGAAGAATAAATTAAGAAAAACCTAATTTTGTTGAAATTCGTTTAACCCAATTCCTTATTGGACGATATATATATTCTATATATTCCAGAATAGATATATGTAGATCATTGTGAAAAATATGATACTGAAATTGTCATCTATTACACAGTGTAACAAAGAGGATGAAGTAGAAATATCTATTTTCCCATGCATCTCCTACATTTCCTACATCTGCTATGATGTACCCTTCATGTTAACGGTTAAGCAAGTATTTTTAAGTGGTATAGCCGAATTTTGTATTCTTAAAAAAACTGTGTTTTAATAACTTTAAATAACTTTTTTACTTAATGAATAAAAAAAATTTTTTTTGAGTGAAAGAAATATTTATTTTCATCTTTAAGCACTCCAAAAAAGCATTATTATAGCTAAGAAATCTAATAAAAGTATTTGTTATTGTAAACTTTTCAAATAAAAGATACATTCTGTGAAAAAAGTAATTGTTCAATAAAAGGCAAAGTAATTGTTTAATGATCAAAATCGCCTTCAAAATAGGCTCCCTTCGAAGCAATACACATATACCGAGTCGTCAAAGCACTTTTTAAACACGGGGATCTAAGTTTTTGGTCGAAAAAGTATTCACAATATGAGCCATGTCAGACGGTGCGCTATCATGGTGCAAGATCCATGAGTTTTCTTTCCATTGCATAACTTCCAAATAATATTTCTTTATTTATTTGCTTTATGATAGTCAAAGAAAACGAGTAACATGACTTTCATTTTTGACCGACTTTGACGTGGTTTTTTGTGTTTCGGCTCATTGGGATAATTCAGCCACCTGTCATGATGCGCTGGATAAACGTTGGGTCCGGATTCACTTGCTCAAGCATGTCCTCAGCCACCTTTTCCGATGAATTTTTTTAAAGAAACTCAACTCCCTAGGATCGAGTCGAGCAACCACGCGTCTCATGCCCAAGTAATGGTGTAAAACGTGGAGAATTGATTCGTGAGACACGCTAAGGTCACGAGCTACCTCCCTCAAACTTAAATTATGGTTTTCAAGCTCCATTTCCTTGACTTTCTCGATGTTTTCATCCGTTGAACTCGTTGATGGGTGACTAGATTGGGGCAAATCTTCCACGACTTCTCGGCCCCCTGCAAAAGCCTTATACCACTCGTAGAACCTTGTTTTTAATAAAGCACTCTGGCCATAGGCTTTCTGCAACATTTTCAACGGTTCGGGGCTCGAAATCCCGTTCAAAACACAAAATTTAAGAAAAATTCTTTGCTCGATATTTTTTATCCATAGTGAAATTCGTAGAGCATACCTGCGGTTGACTGATTAATTAAATGCCAAAAAGGGGCTAATTGACAGATCACCTCAAACTCTGCGACACTATAGAGGACAGTTGTACCAATATTCCAGCAAAAAAAATTTAGACGTTTGTGTAACGCGCGCTTTTTAAATGAACGATTCCCGATATTTTTTTGACAGAATGAACTTTTATTTTTTATTAAAATTATCACTAAACAAGTTAGAAAGTGCTTAATATGGTCGGTACCGAACTTTATAGATCTACGCATAATTTAGTAAAATTTAATATTGACTGGCTGTTAATTTTTTGAATCAAACAATCGCATGGACAATGAGAATTATAGTGCCAGACTGGCACTTCAACCATTTCACCAATGAGAGTTATAGATATCATATCAGGCGGATGGCCGGAAATTTAGTCTTAGCATAAAAAAGGGGCCATGGATTTTATCCGATCTTAATAACCTTGGATTTGGAGCTGAACTGAGGTGGGTGGCACATGTATACCAAGATTATGTGAGTTTTATTAAGTAGTTATCGAGATACCGAAAAACGGGAGGAGCACTGCCCATTTTCCAGCATTTTCGTTTTTTTTCGTGTTTCATTTCGGGTTAATCACTTTTTCCAAATTTGAGTAATTTTGCTTCATTTATAACATCATCACTTTGGGGTGTAACCAATTAAAAAGACCATAAATTTAGTTAGGAAAACTACTTTTATTCAATTCAAAGTCAATAAAGTTAATACAAAATTAAGAATCAATTTACTTTTGTCCGATATGACCACCGTCTGCCTTGACTGTGACTTTGAGACGGTACAGCAACGAATCGCAAGTTGTCCGAATGTGACTTGCAGGTATTTTAGCCCACTCGCCGACAATGGCTTTTTTCAGCGCCTCGAGACTGATGAATCTTTTAGTTCGGACCTTGCTCTTGAAAATGGCCCAAAGAGAATAATCTATCGGATTCGCGTCTAGTGAATTCGAGAGCCATTGTGTGGACGTTATGAAGTTCGGAACGTTGATTTTTAGCCATTCTTGGTTCACTCGAGCTCTGTGAGACGGTGCCGAGTACTGTTGAAACGTCCCTGGTCTGTCACCAAAATGTTTGTCTGTCCACGGTTTCAAAACAACTTCCAGAATACTTTCTCGACAATATTTCGCATTTACCTTGACGCCAGGCTCGATGAAAACGAATGGAGAGCGCCCATCTGCGGTTACAGCGGCCTAAAGCATTAGCTGTGGTGGGTGCTGCCTCCTGAAGGCCAATCGGTGAAATAAAGCCTATCTTTGGGGGAGTTTACGAAGTGGTCAATTTGAAAAAATGTCTCGTCGGAAAACACAATGTTCGGAAATTGACCGCTTTCGGCCAAGGGAAACAACTGCTTCGCTCCCTCAAGTCTGACTTGTTGCTGCTTTGGTGTGAGATCATGCGCCTTTTGGATCCTATAAGGCTTGACTTTGAGATCATTTTTCAGTATGCGGCGGATGCTACGGTCTGATATTTTCAGTTCTCTCGCCATTTGATTGGCACTTCGTCGGGGACTTCGCTTAAGTCGCTTCTTCACTTTTTGAACCATTCATGTGGCGTTGCAGTCTTTTGATGACCACCTCCATTACGTTTCGCGATGCTACTAGTGTCATTATAACGAGTAATGCTGCGATAAACTAAAACTTTATTTACTTCAATCTGCTCGAGCTCACGAACAATCTCTGGTTGCGATTTTCCTGCCAAATATAAAGCAATCTCACCATTACGTTTGTAATCCATTACTAATTTTCTGTTTTCGCGTTTACTCTCGGCAAAATGTTTCCGCGCGCTTGTAAAAAATACTGGACTTTCATTTAGCCAACTAGCAGACAGCTGATGCATGGGCGCGAGCGATCTGAAGTTGGTTCTACTTCGAGTGCCGGACCCTGTTTGTATAAGTACATATGCATATGCAATAGGCACATAAATAAGTACAATAAAGTATATATAAATTTCTAAAAGACTGCATTATGCGATTGCTATCACTAAGACAATACGAAGGAATTTGTTTTCCGCTTTCTGAGACTCAGAACAATCAATCGTTGGTTTTGTAATTATGAATGTTATTATTTTTGTTGTTCATATTTTTGTTGCTACAGTTTGATAACATTTGTTCCGCTAACTTATTGGAATGCAAGCAGAGGGAGGCAAATTATGAATACAGATGTACACATATGTACATAAATGAGTTTTATATACTTATATGTATGTACATATATCGATGGTTCAGCGCAAGTGTAAGTGCACTTTTTATCGAAAATTAGTTAACGGCCTAGAATACAAGCGAAATATGAGAGCGAAAAAATTGGAATATTGTGCGGCAAATGCGTTAATTGCTAGAACAAATTTTCATTTCTTTCAAATATAAGTTGCTTGTGCATATACGTACTACCTTACATACATATATACATAAAATATACATACTTAGTCTTGCCATAAATTCTGTGATTAAATTATACAGTTTCTTGGCAAATTTCGCTTTTTAACAATAGAGTGGGGAGCTAAGGAAAATCGCATTGCAGTGCGAAACATCAAAACAGATTAACGAAACCAACGCAAGACTGAGTCCTGTTGAGGTGGTATCCTCCCGAGAGGATAAATCCTTTAAAAAAAAGTATTATGATTTCATATCTATAACGGAATTAATTTGTAACAGAACTTTTGGCAGGACTAAGTGCACACTGGTCACTTTCTAGGTCTGCATAAATTCGGTGCACACAAACTAATGATGATATATTTCCAGATGTTAGAAATAAACAAATCACAACCCATCAAACATTTTGTGGGGTGCCTCACAATCCAGTCTGTCTACCGAAGATTAACATCAGACAATGAGCTCCGTTAACTGTTTTCATTTTTTCTTAAAAAGCGTAGTTAGATTTCCATTATTAGTTAAGATAATTAAAGCTAATTGTTTCGGTAAATTCTTGCTTGTTGTAATTGCAAATATAAATGTTTCTTTTAAAATCGTTATGAGGCACGAAAAAGGGAAAGTAACTTCACCACTCACTTGAAAAGAAAAGCATCATTTGGGACTTTTCCAAAAAATATAAAAAACAAACAAAAATGCAGAAATGAGTTGTTCACGTAAAATGGTATGCAAAATCATCAAATATATTCTTAATTGGCGCGATAACCGCTTAAGCGATTTTGGCCGAGTTTAACAAAGCGCGCCAGTCGTTTCTTTCTCATGCTAACCGGCGCCAATTGGACACACCAAATGAAGCCAATTCCTTCTCCACCTGATCGCTCCAACGCAGAGGAGGTCTTCCTCTTCCTCTGCTACCACTTCGAATACTTTCAGAGCCGGAGCGTTTGTATCCATTCGAACGATAGGACCCAGCCAACGTACCCGCTGGATCTTTATTCGCTGCGCTATGTCGATGTCGTCGTAAAGCTCATGCAGCTCATCGTTCCATCGTCTGCGATATTCGCCGTTGCCAACGTGTAAGGGTCCAAAAATCTTACGCAGAATCTTTCTCTCAAACACTCCAAGCGTCGCTTCATCGGATATTGTCATCATCCAAGCATCTGCGCCATACGTTAGGACGGGCATGATGAGAGCCGTGTAAAGTGTTAGTTTTGTTCGTCGAAAGAGTTGCCTACTTAGTCCAAAGTAGCACTTGTTGGCAAGAGAGATTCTACGTTGAAAGAAGAAGATTCCTGAAAGAAAGAAAGTTCGAAAGTCGCCTGCGCGAAAGACAACAATCCTTGAAGAAAAGTAAGGGTGACCCTTTTATGTACTCTTGAGCAATTACGTTGGAAATAAGTGAGGAATATTGCCCAAATATATCACGCACACTCAAAAACTCAAGCAGAAAATAAATTGTATGGGCGTGCCAGCGTAAAAAACCGTTGCTGTCGAAAAAAATATCAAAGGCAAGTTTGTCTTTCACAAATGCCTTTAGAAGCAAAGACGTGAATTTCTGGAAAAGAACACTTTTTACAGGCGAAACGAAAATTAATATGATTGGTCATGATGGGAGGACTTTTGTTCATCGCGAAAAAAGCCAAGAGCTCAATCTCCGGTATACAACCACGGTGGGGATAATTTGAATGTGTGGGGATCATTTTCTTGCTATGGAGCTGGACCGATGGTGACAATAAATGGCAATATGGATAAGTTTGTTTATCTTAATATTCTCAAAAATGTGACTTAACTATATTCCTTCGTGTCCATGCCACCAAACTGGTTATTCATGCATAATAACGGCCCCAAGCATGCAGCAAAAGTTGTGAAAAATTGGCTTCCCAAAGAAAAAATTGTAGTTCTGGATTGGCCAGCACAAAGCGCTCATTCGAAATCTGTGGAACGATATTAAGATTAAGGTTGGGGGAAAAAAATGTTAAATGCCAGTGAACTATTATAATGAGTGCAGGAAGCGTGGAACTCTATTCCTTGGGATGGATGTCGAAAGATAATCGAAAGTTTACTTCGAAGCTGTGAAGCAATTTTGAAAAAGAATAGCTACTAAACAAAATCAGGTAATCAGGTAAGAAATTCATAAACAAATTTAACCAATTTGAAATGACTAATTTCTGTTTTTCTGCGATATTTCAGTATACAGCTCAAAATGTGATAAATACGGGAAATGCGCACCCGTTTTGGATTTTTAGCCGAGCTCCTCCTCCAAATTTGTGGTGTGCCTCTTGATGTTTTTCTATTAATGGATGAACCTACAGCTTTATACCACCTCCGAAAGGCAAATGTTTTTTTATGAGGATATTTTTTAATGACAGAAATACGCTCGGAGGTTTGCCATTGCCTGCCGAGCGGCGACCGTTACTAGAAAAGGCTTTTGCTATCATTTAGTCATATCCAGAGATACCGAGTTAATGCCATTAAATTAGATTCTATTGTAGATAAAATTGCATGCTCGGTAAATTGTAAGTATAGATAATTGCTAATTAATACCTAATATTGAACCACTTTTGCAAATTGTAGCTGCATTGCTATATCAAAGTGCTTTTAGACATACTTGAATAGATAATGCGTGTGCTATGCCGCATAGGGAAAAATGAATAGAAAAAATAGATAAATAGTTTTAGATTAAGATATCTTAGGCGCGATGTGCCAGCGAGAATGGATAGTAAAATTTCAAGGTCATGCAACGTTTTGGGCATTTTCGTTCCGCGAGAGAGAAAAAAGATACAACGTAGAGGAAAATGAGAGAGAGAGAGTTATACCTTATATAATATATATCTCAGATACACTTTAGCCAATTTTTCCTGAGTTTCTCATTGTGGTTGCTAATTTCTAGTGAGAAATAACACTGCCTACTTTTTGGCGCTTGTTTGTTGGTGCAAACTTGTAGGAAATTTATTTTTGGTGCCTCCTTTTTTTCGTTATATTTCCTAGGAGCCTCCTATTTGGGGCGTTTTTGGGTCCCAATTTTTTTGGCGTTTTTTTTGGTGCCGTAAAGTGCTATCCATTGCGGAGGCGGATTTATTGGCATTTGTATTATCTGCAAATGTTGTGAATTTATTTAGATATATATTCTTTCTCCCTCTCTCTCTCTCTCTCATTCTCTCTCGGTTCTCTCCCTCTTTCTTTGTCTTCCTTGAAAGTTTCACTTCTGTTATATGTACTACGCCCCACGCACTTTTTTTTTTAGTTAAATTTTTGGTTTCAAATCGTACGGGCTCAATTTTGCACTGAAAACAGCGTATGGTAGTGCATATGGTTTTTGTAGTGTAGTTCAACCTAACACAATAAATATTACAAGATAATGCATTTTAAAACAATCTAAATAGACTTAATGTCGTATGCACCAATTCCCCTTACGGAATCCTAAGAGCTGACAAAAACGTGGCCGTTATCAAACTACTGCCGTTCAAAGCTCCTGAAAATTAAAAAAAAATTCTCACTTAACACAAGTGTGCGCTCAGCCATCGCAGAAGAATGCACAAAACAGATGCGTACCAACTACTTGCACACACACACACATATATATGTATGTATGTACGTCGGTGTGCGGTGAAAACATAAAGGCAATATGGTTATTGTCCGCTACGAAGTCAACGTCAACATCGCTGCCACAGTCGCAGTCACTGTCGCAGCCGTGTTCACAGTCGCTGCGCTGCAAATTTGAAACTGTGCGCAATACACAAATGCAAGTGCGTATGCAGTGGACTTACATACATTCATGTGGACACGTACATATTTATAGAGTTAATTGCCGGCGGACAGCCGTCAGGCTCGTAAAATGAAAAGATATTTGAAAATAAAACCAATACAAAATATGATTAATTAACACAAAAGATAAACATGGCACGAATTTTTCGATGATTTTCTTTACCAATCACAATGTTAACGTGCGCGTATTGCTCACATTTGCTGGCAATCAATCTTTAGAAAATACTTTTTTTATCTTAATTGGGTCATTAGAAAATATTAGATATACTTGGAACTTTTGCTTTTTACGGTCCTTAAAGAATGTCTTAGGGTGGTTGTAAAATTTCGAGGTTGGGGAACACTAAGAGTTTAGAAATAGCAAATAAATTTAATTATTTTCGACTTTAATTATTATTAATTGATTTATTTTCTGAAATATGACAACATTACTAGCTTAGTAGGCGCAACTCTTAAGGAATTCCATGAGACTATTGCTATAAAAGACATTAAAAAGAAAAAATGGTGAGCAACTATAACATTTTTATTTAATTAATTAATCATTCATTTTGTTTTTAAGTAAATTTTTTACTAAATAAAAAAATTTAATTTTTGTAAAATTTTCCAATTGCCGATATTTAATATATTACTTTATGATTTGGAATGAAACTATGTTTATAGTAATATAAAGTACGAGATCCTAAAATAAAATATTAATAATGAACCCAGGTTGCATACATATATGAATGCAGATAGGAAACAGACGTTGCAACAACACAACAAAGCCAAGCGAGTGCACTTAAAATTAAGACCAAAAGAATGTGCTGAACACTTGATCATAGTTCTAGACTTAGTCTTAAAATTTCTATTGATTTTCTATAAACTTATTAAAAAAAGACGTCTATAGCCATGTCCTAAAGAGCCATGTTGTTGTTGTTCTTGTTGTAGTAGTGGTTGAGTATTCCTGCTGAAATATTCGCAATTAGCGACAAGCGCTATTTTACTATATACCACTGTTCTCGCGTTTTAGTGATTTGCAAGCTTCCCTGCTTGATGGCATAATCAGGAAGTCGAATAGATTTGGATAAGTTGAGCGACTCCGAATAGAGGCCAGCTCCAACACCACAGTTCTTAGAACCATCAGTGTAGATTTCAATGCCGAATGTACCAATCACTTTTCCTTTCCTCCATTCGGTTCTCGGTGGACAACGACCGTAAAGTCTTTCTTGAAGTTAAGGCCGGTCGTCTGTGTAGTCTGATTTGTTATTGAGCTGTGAGGGTCCCTGTAGGAGGATCTTGCTGTCCAGCTTCTTATATCTCTGAGTCTCACCGCGCCTCAAGTAGCGATAGTTTTTATATGTAAGTTTAATGGTAATAGGCTAGACTTAAGTTACGGACACTCTAGCATTATTAAAAACTTTGAGTTCATCCCCATGGTGCTGGATCACTGTAAACTCACGCTAGGTCCGAGCGGACCTTTTTCTACTCACATTCCCTCAAGGGATGAGTGGACGGGGTGCAACATTTGGCGGCAAGGCATGGCAAACATGTTCACAGATGGCTCGAAATTGGACGGAAGGGTTGGTGGGGGAGTATTCTGTAAGGAGCCTCCCATCAAACTTAAATTTAGGCTCCCGGACCACTGTAGTGTTTTCCAAGCGGAGGTTTCCGCAATTAAGGAAGCGGCGGACTGGTTGCTTACTTCGGTAATTACCGTTAAAGAAGTAAATATTTACTCCGATAGCCAATCGGCAATTAGGGCCTTGGGCTCGCTGTTTGTGCGTTCGAGATTGGTCGGGGAATGTCTGGCTTCTCTCTCGATTGCATCCGAATACCTTGTCATCAGGTTCATTTGGGTTCCCGGTCACAGCGGCATAGAGGGAAACTGCTGGGCTGATGAGCTGACTAGACAAGGAACTTTGGAGACGGTTTCGCCGCGAAATGAGAGATTTGGGGTTCCCCTGAGAACCTGTGGTCTGCTCCTGGTAAGATGGGCCTCGAGTCAACTCAGCGAGCGCTGGGATAGTGCGCAAACGTGCAAGGTCACGAGATCCTTCTGGCCACGGGTAGATCGGGGACGCCCAAGGGAATTCCTAAGGCTAACAAAGCCCCAGCTCTCGAATTTGGTGTTCAGCCTGTCTGGAGTACGAGGTGGAATCATCTCAACACCTTCTTCTCAGCTGCCCTGCTCTCGTCTGGCAAAGACTTAGATATCTGGGCTCTCACTTTTTCGCTACGCCTGCGGATATAGCCGGTGTAAATACCATACATTTGGTGAAGTTCATCAGTAGCTTGTTGCGGCTAACTACGAACCCAAATCAGACACCGTCGGCGTCGTCGTAAAATGTATGGCCATCATCATCTCTAATTCCAAGGCTCCTTCTTCCTTCCCTTCTCCTTTCTCCTCTCCCATGTATGGCACCACAACGGACGAATTTTTAATATTTGTCCAAATGTGTGCCCTTAGGGTAAGGTAAAAACAAATTTAAAATTTCAATTATAGATCGATAATTATAATTATAAATTATAATTTATCAACTATAACACACCAATAGGTAGTGCGTTATTTTACCTATAGTCAGTAAATTGTTACTCTAGAGTATGGAAGGTAAAGGGCATTCACGGGTAATCATGTTGACAGAAAAGTATCTATTGCCTAAAACGGTTTTGATTTGCTCTCCAAAAGTCGCCAGACAAGTCGCTAAATCATTTTTGTCGTCAAAACTTTTTTTTTGTCGCCAAGACTCAAGCAAAAGTCGTCAATTCTAGCGACAAAGTCACTAAATTGGCAACACTGCCTCCAGCTGAGTTTGGAATCTAAGACGACACCTAAGTATTTGGCCTGTTGTGTTAGCATAAGACTAACGCCATTTAATTTTGGGAGATTGTAGTTTGATACCTTGGTTCTCTTAGTGAATAGCTCCAGTTCAGTTTTGCTCGGGCTTACACTTAAACTACAATCTGTTGCCCAATTGCTGAGGAACCCCAGAGCTCCTTCCATAATCTCACTGATTATGGATGGAAACATTCCTGAACCCATAAGCACTATGTCATCCGCATACGCCACAGCTTTGCTAAGGATATTGTTGGCAACTAATAACCACAGCAAAGGGAATAAGACCCCTCAGCCATACTTTTAGTTATCAAAACCTGAATGAAAACAATTAGTTACCGTGGTTTCGAGTGACGCAGCTGCTAAAATCTCTTTAGTCATCTAAGGTCAGCATCTAAAAGCAGAGAAAATAGGGCATAAAATACCAGCAAATTTCAAATTAGGATAGGATAAATAACTGCCTACGCGAGAGCAAAGAATTAAAATTCGTCCATTGTGAAAGCATACAAAGGAAAAACAGAGGGTAAAGAACCAAACAGTCGTAAGAAAGGAAGAAGGGGCTTTGGATTGGAGGATGACGAACAACAGTGGTGATATTTAAATTCAAATTAACTTTGATTCAAGGCGAAAAGAATTGTTACTAAGCATATTTTAAATAAATAAATACAAATTTAAATAAATGTAATAGTAAAATATCACTAATCGCATTGACGCATTCAATGGTAGACTTCAACCTGAAGTGGCCCACTACTGATTGGCTTTAGAATTGAGTTCTACATTGAATTTATTGTCATGAATGAATTGAATAGTAAACATTTGCTTGAAAGTTATCGTCTTTTTTTAATTAGACCACCAGACAACGCTGCACAATGCCGCTTTTAACTATGATGTCTATTTATCAGCGAAGAGCGGATACTCGAATAAAACTAATTGCTAAACAAATTATTTAATTACTTATTTCATGTATTTATTTGTTAATATGCAGTACAAAGCACCTTACAGGCCAGACCAAAATTTCACAAATAATTTAAAACAATTGAGTAGTTAAAAATTATTATTAAGTTTAGATTTACATTTCAAAATTAATCAAATATTGAGCAATGCAAGATTTAAAGTACAGTGCGATTCACTTGATTAAAGGCAATCATTTTTATGGAAAAAAATGGTTATGAAAGCAGCCGTATCTGATCTAGTAATCCAAGGTTTTCTGATAATTTAAGTGAGGACTGTACTTTGCTCGAATGCAATGAATGCATTGAAATATTATTCCAAATAACGGTATTTCCCAGCAGTAAAACTTCAGCAGCTGTATTGTTGCGCTCGATTTATTGGTTCACTTGAATAGAGGCACTAATTAAAAAAATAACAATAATTAATATAGGCATTTTTTTTTATATTTATTATTTAAAGCTTAATAGTTTGTGCTGCCACCTTGTTTATAAATTACTTCGTAAATACGTTGATGAATGAATTTGTACAAATTCTCCCGAGAACCTGATGAAATTTCAGACCAGGTCGTTTTAATGATTCAAATTAAAGCATTTTTGTCTTCAAATTGTTGTTCATTCTTATAAATCTTACGATCAAGCCATCCCCATACATTGGTTGGGGAATAAGTTCATAGCGTTTTTATATTTTCTTTTAATTTACAACGATTTTTTTTTGCTGTTTGGCAAAGGGAAAGTATTCATTCGATAGAACTCTTTCTGGGCTACAAAACTATGTTCATTGTATTTTTGAGTTATTTAATTTTTTATTAGTTTTAAGGCTTAGAAATGGAATACCTAGCATGGAAAATCAACATTTTCGGCATCTGCTCATCCTTGGCTTTCATCGAGGTCAAAAAGCTGCCGACGCAGCCCGGGACATATGCGACGTGTATGGAGAAGGTATCATAGGCGAGTCTATAGCGCGGAAATGGCTTGCAAAATTCAAAAATAGCGTTTTTGCCGTCGACGAATTCGATGAATGTTGAATTCATTCTTTCTTTTATTTCTTTTAAACTACATTAACCCTTTCGCGATATTGTTGCCATATGGCAACAGTAAATTTTAAAAGGCCGTCAACACTCTCTTGTAAAAAATATCAACTTTTTTGTTACATATTTTCCAAAATTGCAGTTTATGGTTAAACAGAAATAAAATAAATAATAACCGCCCATTATATATCGGTTTTACAACATTTTTAAAGAAAGCCTTCTGGCATATAGCACTTCACTCTGAAATTTGTATTTTGCATTTTTAGATTTTTGAGGCATTTTGGGCAAATGTTTTCAACAATTTTTGAATAAAGTATATAGAAAAATGTTCAAACTGTCATTTGGCATATAAATATTTTTTCGCTCGCAGCTTTAAAAGCTGTGCTAATTTTTAAAACTAAGCTTGTTGCCATATGGCAACAAATTTCTCGTAAGGTGTTAACTTGCATTAGATTGCAGAGGAAGTTTATTTGCGATTGAAACCAATACAAAACATTTGTTGTTGGCAACATTAAAAAAAGCACTTAACAAAAAAAAATATAAAAAAAATTTATTTGTAAATTTGGATTTTTTGGATGGCGCGATAAAAAGATGTAGCGAAAGGGTTAATAAGCAACACTGTGGGGTTAACGAGCTGAAGCAAAAATACAATGATTAAAAAGAGAAGAAACTATAATACTTTAACTTTTGTTCTGCTCTTTTTATATATGAAACCTATCTATTGAATTTGAAGATATTCGGTTATTTTTCTTTCATTCCGATTTAAAGCGTATACGAAGCAACTACAGAAAATGAAGAAGACCCGTCGCCAATCCAGTCGTGATTGAGAGGAAAAATTAACTGCGAAAAGATTCTCAATCACCTTCATTCAATGGAATGTACCGAAAACTTGGGAGCCTGGGTGATTCACGAGCTTAACGAAAAAAAACAAAGTAAGTCGTCTTGAAATTGCTTCTCAACATCTTGCCCACCATCGAGCAACACGCGATCATAAACAGATAACCAAAGCCGAGAAACAGAGAACTCCAAACCGCACTCCAAGAGCTCGAATGGAAAGTCCTTCAGCATCTGCCGTATTCTCCGGACCCTGCACAGACCGATTACTATATTTTCCGCTCCCTGTCAAACCACATGAAGGGCCTTTTACATTCGATAGGGAAGAGGTCCTTAAAAACTGGCTCAACAACTAATTTGACCCCATACCAGGCGGTTTTTGGCGGAACGGCATCAACAAATTGGTCGAGAGGTGGGAAGAGGTTGTAAACAACAACGGCGAATATATAATAGATTAACTTATTGATTTAAGTATTATTTTTTGTTTAAATAAGTCATCGGTAAAAACGCTACGAACTTATTCCCCAACCTAATACATGAGTTCAGTATTCATTGACATTTCATCAAGGAAAGACGTATACCTAAACACCGTTTACAAATCGTAAAATTGCTTACGAAAATCGACGCTCTGTGAAAAGTGTAAATCGCGCGCTCAGACCAACTTAGCATTGTTCAGCGATGAGGCCCATTTTCCGCTTAATGGCTACGTCAATAAGCAAATTTGCCGCCATTTAAATAATAGTATAAAAAAATTGCATTCATTGAAGGTAACATGGATCGTTATAAATACAAATCTTAACTGGAGCATCTGAAACCTTCAGTAGATAATTCGGAGCTTGGTACAAAATTAGAAAAAATCAGGTTTCTAGCGCTACCATACTCAAAGAACTCAGAAGCCTGGAACAGCATAACATCTGTAGAGTTGTCAAATATAGTTGTCCCGATGCCACGTTGGCTTTAAGCAGTTATTGACGCTAACGTTGGACCAACTAAATAGTGAACAGCAACAATATCTGGGATTAAGTTGAGTTTTCGCACTAAAGTAAGTTGTTTTTGTACTGTACGAGTATATAGACTTTTGTCAACTGTTCCCCCATAACTTTGTTATTTTATGTTTAAGAATAGATTTTTTTCAGTTTATTGTGATTAGGTAAAGGTTTCAAATTAAACTGTATCAATTTATTTTTCAATAAACGTTTTGGACTTTGCAAACAACGAAAATAAGGGTTCATCTTCAACAGATTCCTATCCTTTATTTAATATATTGGGACTTAAGCATTTAATTTTTTTGGCTTAAATTTAAATTATTTATTAATTATTTAACCGTAGATCGTTCTTTGTATCAAAAATGATACATTTCATATTTTAGAAGCCAATAAATTCGTCCACGTTGGCAACACTTACCTCAACTTTTATGACTTTGTTTGTTCCGTTGATATAAGCATTTTAAACTGAGTTTCAAATTTTAAAAGCAAGTAGGCCGCGAGAAAAACGAAAACTTCATAATTCTACTCATTGTATCATATTTGATACATATGAAATTTTTAATGATTTTTCGTGTGAATAGTTTTAGTTTCATCCTTGTTTTGCCATTATTCGGACGTTTTTTTGTGAATAAGTGATTGTTAGTGAAGTTTGGTTCAAAAATGTCGCGTCCGCAATATTTAACTTTAGAGGAGCTGGTGAATGAAGTTCTGGATAACAGTTCAAACGATGAATCTGAAAATGAAAATTTTTCCAATTCAGAAACTGAGGCGGAGGACTATGTGTTTGAAAATGACTCAAGTGAAAGTTTTTTATCAGATATTTCTGAAAATATTGGTCTCAACTTTGATATTGATCCGTTATATACTGCAAAAGATGGTACCATATGGAATCCAGAGCCATACACCATCGGTCGTTCAAGGG
Source organism: Anastrepha fraterculus (assembly GCA_037575425.1). Lineage (NCBI taxonomy): Eukaryota > Metazoa > Arthropoda > Insecta > Diptera > Tephritidae > Anastrepha > Anastrepha fraterculus. Next base: position 99,274 of record JAYXIM010016334.1, read on the forward strand.
CGGAAAACGTCATTAGTTTGAGACCAGGTTACTAGCTGTGCTTTTTTATATTACGATTTTTCAATTTACATACTGACTTACTTCTTTTAGGAGTAACAAGAAACACATCTAGCCGAGTTGAAAACATCCGAGATTCCATGCTATTATTTTTCCCTACATCGATTACGAAAATAATAATTGAAAATTCGAATAAGTATGGGAAAGAATTGCATGGAGATAAACATTTAGAAATTGATGAAGATCTACATACTTCTGGCTTTTCTGGCTGTTTTGAAATTGGCTGGTGTATATAAGTACGTAAATATATATATACAAAAACTAAAATATCATAAATAAAAAATTGTTTTTTTGGAATACTTATATAGATCTAAAAATGAAACTTTGCATGATTTATTCGATACTACATATGGACGACCTATATTTCGCACAATTATGACCGAAAAAACATTTTTATATGTATTGAAAGTTATACGCTTTGATGACGTACTTAGTCGACGAGAGAGAAGAAGTGAAGATAAATTTGCACCAATTCGCGATCTTTGGGAACGGGGGGTAACACTACTCTCTACGTTCTATAATCCTCATGATTGCATCACAGTAGACGTACAATTATTGGGTTTTCACGACCGCTATAAGTCTCGCCAGTACATTCCGTCGAAATCCGAGAAGTACGGTATAAAGTTTTGGTTGGCCGTTGATTCCGAAACATGTTATGTTTGGAAAATACAGCCTTATTCGGGAAAAGGAATTACTGGAGTTCCAGAGCAACCAGCGCAACCAAGGCGAGCGGGTCGTACTTGATTTAGTGGAAGGATTGAAAGGTCACAACGTTACCATGGACAACTTTTTCTCGTCGCATACTTTGGGTCAAAAACTTTTAAAACGAAATCTAACAATGGTTGGAACAATGCGCAAAAATAAGAGATCCATTCCTCCAAAGTTACTTCAGTGCAAAAACATTCCTAGATTTAATTCAACTTTTGCATTTACTCCGGACACTACTCTTGTTTCGTATATATATGAGCCATAAAAACAAATGAACAATTGTTATGAGCACAATGCACCACGACGCGAATGTTCTAGGTAACTCAAAAAAATTGCCAGAATTAATTTCCTTTTATAACTCGACGAAAGGAGGAGTTGATACGGTGGACAAAATGTTAACTTGTTACAGTTGCAAGCGAAAAAACAATCGTTGGACTATGGCAGTTTTTTCCAATATGATTGACATCTCAGCATTAAACTCATATATTATATATATTGTAATGAAATAGATCCAAACTGGAAGTCTACAAGGAAGCACACAAAAAGCAAGTGTTTTCTTCATGAACTTACCATTTCATTAGCTAAACCTTATGTTGAAAAACAATCCCAACGTACTCAAAATGGCATGCTTTCGTCGCTTTTCTTTACTGGCGTCGTCAACAGTGCAGACGAGAACGAAGCTGGATCATCAAAAAGGGCTAAAATGGATAGTTTGGAAAAAAAGAATCGAGCAAGATGTTGCATGTGTTATAGTTCCGGAGAAAATAAAAACAAATGGACCTCTTTATATTGCAGCAAATGCAAAAAGCCTTATTATAAAGACAAACATATGGAAAATATTTGTACAAAATGCGTCAATAAAGCTTAATTTTATAACTATCTCAAAATCTAGTTAAAAACACATTGGTTTGTTTCATTTTTAATTATAATTCATTTATGCGCTCAGTGATCAGCGCGATGGCAATTCATCATCATGATTTGGTAGAGAAAATAGTAATATTCTCATATTTAGTTAAATTGCAAACATTAAAAACTGGATTGGGTTTGTTAAAATCTTTCTTCACTCCATTTAAGGGGGAACACCATTGTGAACACGTGAAAATTAAGTGATTTTCATGAATTTTTTTTTATAAGTAGGGATGATTATTTGAGGATCGGACAAATTATAATTTATTTAACATATATTCAACTATACTGACACAAATTTTTATTAAAAAATATTAAAAATTGCAATTGTCATTAATATTAATGCAATGACGTCATAAAAAACTGATGCACCCTGGTGGCCACGATCATCTGAAAGCAAAAAACCAAAAAAAATCTTAATCTATACATCAATGGCTATCGTCGTACGTGGCGGTTTTTTTATATTTTTTTTTTTTGTGGAAATTGTGGAGGTTTGAAAAATGAGTTTGTATTTTTACCCTTTTTTTGTTTTCGAAAGGTTTGAAAAAATATTAATTTTTGGAATTTTAAAAAACGGCTATGTACGACTGTAGCCAATACATGTACAAAAATTAAAAACAAATTAAAATCGGTTCATAAGTCTTCGAGAAATCGAGGTCACCGTGTTCAGAAAAGTCGTTTTGAGAAAAGCGCGTTTAAAGTTTTCATTGCCGGCACTCAGTATTAAGTAGCGATAATTGAAATGATAGGTAAAGTATAACTTCGTCAATTTTCAAGATTTTAAGTTAAAATTGTTTTCACATATTTTTGAATATATCTACTTTAAGAAAATGCAAAAAAAATCGATTTTTTTTGATAAATCACAGTGGGGAACACCACTTAAGGGGTTATATACAGTTAGAAGGACGAAAAAAGCGAATTTTCCAGAATTTTGTTTTAAGGAAACTTTTCAATTTATTGATCTAAAAACATATATTACATATACATATATATATTATACTATATACACATATTATGTTATCTTATTTAACTATATTTTAAGACTTAGTATTAGTAAAAATATTTATTTGGAAAGGAGCTACAGCTGATCTGCGGGAGCTCCTCTCAAAAACGCCCTTTTGCGTGATCCTCTTTGAACTGGATCCTCTGAAATTAAAAAAACAAAATCAAACGATTTCGTTAAAGTAATGCTAAATCTAGTAATTAATCGAAGGAATAAGTAATAAAATTTTTTGACAAAATGGCGGTTTCTCAAAAAAAACCTCGATTTTTGACCAAAATTTCGGCTTTAAAGCGTTTATAAAAAAATATTTATTGCTGAGAAAAACTCTTCAATTAATTACTAAAAAATATATTTAAGAAGCTCGTGTTAAAATTTGACAATAATCGGTTTAGCCGTTTTCGAGTAATGTTGGTCACCGACTTTGAAAACACCATTTTGAGAAAAACCCGTTAAAGTTTGAAAAACACTTTATATACACTCCAAAAGAAACGCCTTTTTAAATTTGCGTGTAACTTCGACAATATTCACCGGAACGATATTA
>JAYXIM010016341.1:0-25544 GCA_037575425.1 Anastrepha fraterculus
TTAGACTCGTAAGTACCAAAATTGCGATTTACACACAAAGGCATAGGCATCTGAAATTGTGTGGGCGTGTATTACACATACATACATAGTAATAATACGAGTAATAATAGTGCATGGATTCATGTATTTATACACACACGGACGCGGTTAAGACATTTAGTAATACTTCAGACTGAATTATTAATTATTTGCCGTCATACACACACACACATACATAGGTATATGCATGTACGTGCACAATTAATATCCTCATTTAAGGGGTTGCTAATTTTCCTCATTTATACATATTCGTACATACATACATGCATACATATATACACATATACTTATATGGTGATTGGGGTATTAATTAAGAGCAGCCATATCAGCCAGAACCGGGATCATCAACGAATGAGGGGCAAATAATACGCTTTTCCTCAAAATCTTGTAGAACTAACTGCGTTCATCTTAAATGGTTCATTTTCACTAGTTTTTTTTTTATATAACGGAAGTATTTATATTTTCTTTGATATATTGCGCATTCAACAAGTGATTTTAATCGCGGATAGAAGCACGTGTTGTTAAAAAATAAAATGGAATCTTTGAACGCGTATAAGAGGCATATTTTGATTTTTTTTATAAAAGTGGTAAAAATGCAACAACTGCTGCTGCAGAAATAACCACTGTTCACTGAGAGACTACCGTGAGTGTAAGGACTGCGCAAAAGTGGTTTTCAAAATTCCGAAGTGGTAACTGCGACGTGGAGGATGCCCCGTGCGCTGATCGTTCTGAAGTCTTTAACTCCGACGCCTTGCCCGAGCTCGTGGAAGCTGAGCCAAATTTCACAGGCACCTGATTCAGTTGGTAAAGGTTTCAAAACTGCGAAAATGGGTTCCGCATAGACTTTGCGTCGCCAGCCTTCAACAGAGAGTGAATGTGTGCTCAAAATGAAAGTTTTTTGAACCGTATCGTTACTGGTGATGAAAAATGGGTCCTTTACAATAATCCTGTTCGCAAACGCCAATGGTTAGATAAAGATGAAACACCAGAACCGACCCCTATAAATGGCCTTCACCCCAAGAAAACTCTCCTGTCTATTTGGTGCGACATGGGGGGTATTGTTTATTATGAACTTCTGGAATCAAACCAGACGATAACTGCTGATTATTATTCCCATCAGCTATCAAACCTGAATAAGGCACTTAACAAAAATCGACCGTCTTTAGTGAGTAGACGCAAAGTTTTGTTTCACCACGACAACGGAAGACCTCATACCGCAAGGCAAACATTGGGCAAGCTGAACGAGCTCGGATGGGAGCTAATGCCGCATCCACCATACTCTCCGGATGTTGCACCTTGTGATTATCACCTTTTCCTTGAACTTCAATCCCATATGAGTAACAACCACTACTCTTCAAAAAAAGCTATAAAAAGGGATATCGAAGAGTATTTTGGCTCCAAGGACAAACAATTTTTTGAGCAGGGAATTAAAAATTTACCTAAACGTTGGGAAGATATTTTAAATAATGAAGGAGAATCTTTTTTATTAATTTTAAAACCACCTTTAAAAAACGCACGGACTTATGGACTGGCCGATAAAGAAAACCGGGCTTAACCTGGATTATTTTAGAAACCAAATTAGGTGCACAGCTGATTTAAGAAGCTGAATTGAACCGCTGCATTGGTCTGAAACTGTCTCGGTCGTGAGGAAATAAATATAAGAATGAATGGCATGCCACCGAGTACCTTTCAAGCAATGAAAATACACGAAAAAACGCAAATCAGAAATTTGACTATAAAGTCGATCTTAGTTTATATTTATTCGCCACATTATTCAGGGGCACATTTACGACATATTTTATGAACTATCGCCTGTGAATATCGCTCATGCTCGGAAATTCGACCAATAACCATTTCCATTGTAATAAATTGTTTATGAATGACTTTTATCTTGCCTTCTTTTCAGTCTCTTTATTAGTCTCTCTTTTGTCTGAAAATATAGTTCATTCTGCCCCAAAAACCATATAAGTCCTTTTTTCACACTTTGTGAAAATTAAAGAAAATGCCCCTCCTCAGTGTATTGTTATCTTGCCGCGTTGAGGAGGCAATGATCCTGAGAGCGAAGCCGGCGGTAACTTAGCCACTGGTATGGCCTGCCAAGCCGTTAAGGAATTTTCAAACTTTTTAAGCAGAATTTGTAAAAAAATTTCGAATATTCAGCTTTATATCCAATTGAATTCCGGTGCATGTTTGAAGTGTCTATAAATCCTCATTGATTTTTGGTCAATTATTTTATTGATGGTGTTGGGTGTTTTCTTCCATTGAAAAAAAAATCGAGTATTCCGTTTTATATACAGGCTCCGGCACTTGAAGTGTAACCAATTAAAAAGGTCATAAGATTACTTTATTCAACTAAAATTAAAAAATATGTGAAAACAATACACGAAACTAAGAATCAATTTCCTCTTGCTCGATATGACTACCTTTTGGCTGGACTATGGTCTTGAATGTCCAGAAATGAATCGCAAGCTGCCCGAATGAGACTTGCAGGTATTTTGGCCCACTCGCGAACAATAGATTTTTCCAGCGCCTCGTGACTGGTGAATCTTTTAGGTCAGACTTTTCTCTCTAAAATGACCCAAAGGGAATAATCCATCGGATTCGCGTCTGGTGAATTTGAGAGCCATTGTGTGGAGGTTATGAAGTTCAGAACTTTGTGTTTTATCCATTCTTGGTTCACTCGAGCTTTGTGAGACGGTCACGAGTCCTGTTGAAACGTCCATGGTCTGTCACCAAAATGTGTGTCTGCCCACGGCTTCCAAGTAACCTCCAGAATACTTTTCTGATAATATTTCGCATTTACCTTAACACAAGGCTCGATAAAAACGATTGGAGAGCGCTCATCTGCGGTTACAGCGGCCCAAACCATTGCCTGTGACGGGTGCTGCCTCCTGGTGGCCAATCGATGACTCAAAATCTCGTATGAACGGTCGTTCAAATAAACCCTATCGTTTTGGGAGTTTACGAATGGCTCAATTTGAAAATTCTTCTTGTCAGAAAACAGTTCCAAACATACGGCCAAGCGAAGCAACTCTTTCGGTCTCTCAAGTACGACTTGTTGCTGCTTGGTGTCAGATCATGCGCCTTTTGGATCGTTTAAGACTTACCTGTGAGATAATTTTTCAGTATGCGGCGTATGCTACTGTGAGATATTTTCAGTTCCTTCGTCATTTCATTGGTACTTCGTCGGGTATTTCCCTCAAGTCGCTTCTTCACTTTTTGAACCACATCACGTGACGTTGCAGTCATTTGATGACCACCTCCATGATGCTTCGCGATGCTACCAGTATCACTAAAACGAGTAAGTGTGCGATAAACAAAAACTGTAACTTTAAGGTGCTCGAGCTCACGAATAATCTATGGTTGTGATTTTCGAGCCAAATATAATGCAATCACACAATTACGTTTGAAATCCATTACTGATTTCCTTTTTTCGCGTTTACTTTTGGCGAAATGCTTCCGCGCGCTTATAAACAATACTCTGGACTGTCTTTTAGCCAACTAACAGCGGACTGAAGTTGGTTACATTTCAAGTGCCGGACCCTGTGGAGATAATTCACAAGAGCGCCAGAAAAAATAAACCTCTCAAAATTCATAGAAATCTTAAATCTTAATGACGCAGAAATAGATTTTCAAAACTAGTCAAAAAGTCCATGTATTGTAAATATTAAACGCAGTGTTTTAAGTATTTAAATTTTCCTTCATCTTTGCCTTTATCTTTCATATTTTTACTTTTATTTTTGCCCTTATCTCTTTTCTCAACTAAGCATTTACCTCATCTTTGTATTTTACTAAATCCAAGTCTATAAATATAAAAACCTCTTATTAAAATACTCGTACCAGTGACTAGCATTGCGAAAAGTAAGCAGACAAACTACTGCAGCTACGCACTACTTACTGGTGGTAATCAAGTTCAGTGCTAGTAGGTTCGAATGCAGGGAATCGCTTTGATTAATAAACGCAAAGCTTTTAGCTTAAAGTTCGCGCTTGAATTTCACTTAACATATCTGCTTTTAGGCGTTCTTATTTCCACACTTATACTGCTGCACGCATTAAGCACCCTGCAGGGAACGAAGCTCGTTCTGAGTTAGAAACTTCACTAAATTTCGGTTGATCGTCACTAGCCTAGCGGCGAACTAGTCAACTTACCTTGTAATCAATCAGCGAATGTAACTTTAGCATGTCCTCGGAGGTAGTCAATGTCCCTGTCTAGCATTACCATTCATCAGCGACATCACTGGTACTGGTAAGCTAACTATTTAGTGCCAGCATATTTTGACATTTTGAAATATCTTCACTTTTGTGAAAGTGGGTGAAAAAGCAGAATTGAAGTGCGAGTGTTTCAATATTTTAATGGAGTCGATATATTCACATCTGTAGACGGATGACAATTTTTACGCATTTCGACTATTTTCTATACTTTACAAGTAGTTTTTATATAATATATGGTTCTGTAAAAAAACAGACCAACATATAAAACTTTTTCATTATTTTTCTTTTAATAAAGCTATTTCCACCGTTAAGGAAATTTTTTTTCAACGAGTTATTAATTCATGCAGTAAAAGGTTAATGGGGGTTTTCAGCTATGAAGCAGAGCCTTTGAGGTCTGAAACCTACAGAGATCCTATGGATCTGGTGGCGACGGAGCATGGTTAAGTCCACACTCCGGGAAATATACAGGTTGCAAAGAAGTGTATGTTTATGCATTACGGGTGCCATGAGTACAACCTCCGACGATGCTTTAAATGCTGGGCTTGAATTCCTCCCCTTAGATCTTAAGATACAACAGGAAGCAATAAAAGCAATGTGTAAACTCCATAAATATGGTTTCTGAGAAGAGAAATCTTTAAGTTAGAATGGCAACTGTTTTCCAAACGGAAATTTTTGCCATCCTGAAAGTAGTCGAATGGATAATCAAGAGGGGATGGAGCGGGAAACAGATTGGAGTTTTCAGTGACAGCCAGGCTGCACTGAAGGCCCTGGAGAATGCGAAGCAAAGCTCAAAGATTATTCAAGAATGTAAGAAGAAGCTTAATTCTGTCGCAAGACAAAACAGGCTTCTACTTATATGGGTTCCAGGACACTAAGGTGTTCAAGGAAACGAAATTGACGATGAATAGGCCAACCGTGGATCAGCTTTTCCCCCACAAGTGCCAGAGCCAATAATCGGAATCAATTCCGAAGGAATCATAAATTGGATCAGCGAATATTTATGCAATGTACATAAAGAGCTATAGTCCGGTCTAAAACACTCCAAAGTTTTTTTTTCAAAAAGTTGGAACAAAAAACTGTCAAACTTTTTACTAAAACTTGGAAGGAAAGACGTGCGGTTGTTGCTCGGTATTAGTACAGGACACACAAGACTAACTACCTCTGTCTCTGTCTCTATTCTTTCCTATGTCTTTATCTGATACTTTTCTCCTTTTCTCCTTGAGTATCTACCCCTGATTAACTCAATTAATGTTATCACTAACGAGATGACGAATAACTGCTAACTACCTTTGGTCGCTCATCTAGCAGCCATTCAAAAATACATAGTTATTTCGTGTTTCTGAGGCGATTCGGTGAAGAAAGTTATAATACAGTGGGGCCGGCATTAGTACGCAAAAGCAAAATTTTTATTATTTTATTAATATTTTAAATAAGTATTTCAAAAAGGCCTACAGATGCATCAAAATTTTGCTAGAACCATAAATTAAAAGGCTATGTATTTATTTAAAAATCTAGCAGGCAGCTGTTGCTTCCACACTTAAATACATTATCCACAACTTTCATATGAATTTCTGCATAGTCCATACCTGGCCCAAGTTCATGTAATCTTTTTAAATGACATAAGACTGTAGTGAAAATCCCATCGGATGTAATGAAATAAATTACAGCATGAAAAGTGACTTCATATCGAGTTAATTTCTAATACAAATTCAAACTTTTTGTTTGCCTAGTTCACTCCTCTCGGGAGCATAGGGCCTCGACAAGACAGGTCTTGAGTTGGTTTCATTAATCTAAAGGGTGTTTTTTTTAGAGGTTAGGTTTTCAAGTTGGCACTACTTTTTTCGTAGATGGTCTTTTTGACAGCTGTCACTTGACTTATGCTCAGTTTGGTTTGCCATTTCATAATGAATAGACTTACACCTGAACAAGCGCGTCGCACGTTCTGTGAATGGGCCCAAAACGAGATGGCCACCGATCGCGATTTTCACAAGAAAATTTTGTTCAGCGACGAAGCTCACTTTTGGTTGAATGGGTATGCCAATAAGCAAAATTGTCGCATTTGGAGTGAACATAATCCACAAGCCATTGCTGAGACGCCGTTACATCCTCAAAAAGTCACTGTTTGGTGTGCTCTATGGGCAGAGGGAATCATTAGTCCATATTTCTTTAAAAATGAAGCCGGCCATAATGTTACAGTCAATGGATAGCGCTATAGCCATAATTAATGACTTTTTCGTGCCTGAATTGGACGATGTTGATGTGGACGACCTTTGGTTCCAACAAGACGGCGCTACATGCCATACAGCCAACGCAACAATCGATTTATTGAAGGAAACTTTTGGTGAGCGCATTATCTCGCGCCGTGGACCTGTGGCGTGGCCTCCAAGATCGTGCGATATAGCACCGCTGGACTGTTTCTTGTGGGGCTATGTGAAGTCGCTTGTCGTCTGGAAGAGAATATTCGGCGCGTTATTGCTGACATACGGCCCCAATTGCTGCTGGAATTTATTCGAGCCAGCCGCGGCGGCCACTTGCCCGAAATCATTTTTAAAACACTTATCTTTATAATAAAGCTAAATTCTTGGCCATAACATTAAATTATATACGTTTTATTTCATCTTGAAAACCTAACTTCTAAAAAAAACACCCTTTATTAGATTTCTGACAGGGTAGGTGATTGCCTACCATTTGCCGCTACCAGTCCTAAATAGTGGGGATGCCCACCTGTCGTCCATTTGGAACAACGGCTTCTTACTGCTTCAAGCGCCATCTGTGTTTCACAATTGTCTGCCAGAAGGATTGCACAGATGGTTGAGGACTTCGATAAATTTGGTGTGTCTGCGCTATTACCGCCGTTGCCCGCTTTCTCGCTTTGTTTAGCTTGTTATAAAGAGTGGCTAAATTTCAAGGGCCGATGTTGAATGTGAACCACACCTAAACGTCAATGACACCGTTGGACTTCTTTCTTTGGGGTTATTTGAAAGAAAAGGTGTACGTCGATAAGCCAGCAACAATTCAAGAGCTAAGGGATGAGATAATTCGGCACATTAACGGCATAGGACCTCAATTATGCCTCAACGTCATCGCAAATTTGGACCATGGGATGGAGGTGTTCTGCCCAGGCCACGGCGGTCATTTGGCCTTATTTTGTTCCATACGTAATTGAGTCATACCAATATCATCACAATAAAGAGAAACGACAATAATTTCTTTAAAAATTGTATTTTATTCAAAATCAACTCCGGCCTTTGAAACTTAACCACCCTTTAGTAGCCACAATACAAATAATGCGCTGACTATTCTGCGGGAGTAACGATGGATTGGATAAGTTTTTGGTTTGAGGAATGAGATTTTTTTTTTTTCAAGTAAAATTCAAACTTATATTCATAATATTGGAAATGGAATCGCTGATCTTTGGGTTGTGTTTCTCATAGATTTTCCTTTAGTAAAAAACAAATCATAGCACGAAAGCAACTCTCAAAAAAATGCCAAATAAACTTATAAGTTAAAAATATAATTTTGAAAATATAGTTTATCACAACAAAAATATGTTCGTCACCGGGAGTGAGTCGAATTTGTAGGAGAGGTGAACAATGCATGCGTGTACCTTCACATGCACCTATGGAATCACTCATTACTCCAATCACATTCTCTCCCATTCGCCCGCTCAATCAATCAATCGTCAGCGACAGCGGTGGTGCGAGCGAATTGCCTATGCATGGAGATACGTAAATAGAAATTGGTTTGGTTTGCAATGCGTTGCATTGTTGCCAACTTGTCTGAATCAGCACTCACTACATCACAGGCACTAATCGAATATTCCAATATGTCGCCTCCAACTAACCAAGTGACCGCCGTGCGTTGAAGCATATCATTCCTTCGACAAATTTCTATCCACTATGGTGTGGTTGCGAAGTTCATGGCAATTTCGGTTTTGCGCATTCCAAGTCGAATTAAATACTTGGTGCCACTCTTGAATTCTTGTGTCCAATTTGTACATACGTCTTTGGCCAAAGTGCAGCATAGCCATTTTGAAAATTAAGAAAATTAAACGAAGATTTTTTTTCTCGTCTTACGCAAACTAACATCTGTGTGGAAAATGCCAGCCATTGAGTTTCTTTTCGGTGTCTCTTGATTTTATTCATTAGAAATTAGCTTTGTCAGCGAATATAAAGTGCGTTCCTCGCATTTCCGTTTTCAGTAAATTTAATAAAATACTGGCGCATACATCTTTGAAAGGCTCCAAGCCAAGATTCTTCTGCATGATTTGTGATTACGTCTTTTATTTGCTACAAATAGGCAGCATAGTGGAAAAACCTGTAAAAAAATAAATGTGTGATCTTTTGATAGTTTAACTCCGCGGGGGTATCAATCCCAAAACTAACTGCCGATTTGTCACATACAAGGCACCCGTTTTCAATTTATAAAGCTATAGATTATTTGTTATCTATTTAGAAATAAAATCTAATAAAAATAATTACTTTTGCAAACTTATTATCATTTGTGAACCTGAAGTCCTTGAAGGATTGTTTTTCTTCAGCAAAAGCTACCAAAACGAAAAGTCGTAAAAAAATGGGCAGAAAACGGATGGCGTTTTTTGATGCGGATACGGTAAGGTTTGTGGATTCCCAACTCGAAATCAAAATATTGTTCTTTCTCACATACTTTTAAACAATTCTCGCCAAGTTCAGCAAAGCTCGCCCTCCAATATTTCGCTTTTTAACTGGCGGTAATTAGACGGTTAAAGCGAAGACAAGTGCTGTTCCACTTGATTTTTCCAACGTGGAGGAGTCCGTTTTTGTTCTTTGTTACCACAAGTAGGTACCGCATAAAAAACCTTCAAGGATCTCGCGTTTTTATCCATTCGGACAACTGAATCTAACTAGCGGGTTGTACATTTTTTTTTTTTTTTTGTCGGGACAGACTAGCAAGTACAACACTCACGACACAATTAAGTCCATTGTACTGCACTCGGATTCGCTTTTAATTTTCTTTAAATCTACCCGACCTCCGAAGAAATCTGAGTGGATCTTCAGATGCCAAGGAGCCAAGGTAGTCGCTTCTTAACACATCAGTGCCAAAGACCTCAAGCGTGATTCGAGCGATGGCGGGGCAGACACACAGAAAGTGGTTCGCCGTCTCATCCTCCTCTCCACATGCTGGGCAGAGTGCACTGTCTGAGATGCCTACCTTTTCCATGTGCTTCGCCCACTGAAAGTGCGGTCCTGCAGTCCTTCCTGCTTAATGACAGAAGGATTTGCGACAGTCGGTCGGACATGACAGGTAACATCAGTTTAGTCCATCTGCAGCCTCTCTCAACTTGCCAAGCTCGCTTGTGGGTTGTAGTAACCCATTTGCTAACCGTGGCTTTGATGGCTACGGAAGAAAGTGGCAGCCCATTGTAGGTAAGGAGTCAGAGGTCTCGTTACCCATGTGTCCCGGGACCTATATTAGCATCAAACTATTAAGCCTACCGATTTACAGGAATCGACTACCCTGGAGGATTGCCCAAAGATGATAGATTTACCAGGTTTGGCCATTAACTATGTTGAAAAAGAAAATTGTGAGAGGAACTTCGGCTGCCATGTCACAGAGAATTCATCAGTCGAGTTCTGCACGATCAATTCACATGGTATTCCCACACTCGACCAATCAGTCGTTGACCAGATTGACTTTTTTTTATTTTTATATATAACCAACACAGCTTCAGTTTTTTATACACACATTCCATGTGACCTCAGCTCATCGGCTGATTCTGTCAAATTCGCTCAGAGCCAAATAACGGTCTGTTATGGAGCACACCTTCTCAATTCTTTTCGCCATGGCCGTTACCGTAAAAGCCAAAACGCCTTGATATACTGAGTACTTTCATGGCTTCGCTTTTGCTTAAAATACCTTCACTTCAATAATTCTACAGGGTGAACGATATGAAGTATTGCCTATTCCAAACAACATAACTTTTTTGTGTGAAATTAGTTTTTATTGATTTCAAACACAAAATTTTTCAGAAATGATTACAATTTTAACATACATTCGCTTTAGCTCGATGTGACCACCTTTTGCCTTAACTATAGCCTTCAAACGGTCAAAAAATGAGTTGCATACTGCACGAATGTGGTATTGAGATATTTTGGCCCATTCTCGTATAATCGGTTTTTTCAGCGCATCCATACTGGCATATTTTTTAGTCCTAACCTTGCTCTCCAAAATCGACAGATGGAATAGTCCATCGGATTTGCGTCTGACGAATTTGAAAGCCATTGTGTGGACGAAATGAAGTGTGGAACATGATTTTTTAACTATTCTTGGTTCACACGAGCTTTATGAGACGGTCCCGAATCCTGTTGGAACGTCCATGCTCTACGACCGAAATGTTTGCGTGTCCACGGCTCTAAAGCAGCTTCTAAAACATTTTCCCGATAAAAGCGATTAGAGAGCGTCCATCAGCGGTCCCTGCGGCCCAAACCAATTCTTGCGATGGGAAATTGCTTCGAGTGGCCATCCGTGGGCTCAAATTCTCGTATGAGCGTTCGGTCAAGTAAACACGATCGTTTTGAGTGTTTATGAACTGCTCAATTGGGAATTTTTTTTCATCAGAAAACACAATGTTAGGAAATTCGCCACGTTCGTGCAAGCGCAACAACTCCTTTGCTCTTTCGCACCGAATTTTTTTTTGCTGGAGTGAAAGATCGTATGCTTTTTGGAACTTGTAAGCCTTGACCTTGAGCTCATTTTCCAATATGCGTCGAATGCTGTCTTGCGATATTTTCAGTTCTTTGGCCATTTTTCTTCCACTTCGACGTGGATTTCGTTTTGCAATGCTACCAGTATCGTTGTAACGGTTTATAGTGCGATACACAAACATTTTAGTCATTTATTCACTTTGAGGGAATTGAGCACACAAACAATGGTTGGTTGTGATTTTCCAGCCAAATATATTATAACGCAACCACACTATTACGTTTGAATTCCATCACAGAAAAAAAATTCAACAAAACTGAGACGCAAATGCTTTTGACGGCTTATAAAGAATGACAAACATGCTTTTTGGCATCGAATAAGGGGCAGAACTGAGCTAAAAATCATTGAAGCTAAAAAGGTATATGAATATTTTTAGGAAGTGAAAACCAAATACAATAAAAATCGGTAAATAGAACTTCGAAACGGTGGAAACATTACTTATTTCCGCGCACTTGTGCGGCAGGGTATTATGTGAATGTATTTTATATCTGTCTGTATTAATACTTGTTCGCATTAGGCTAAGCTATACATTATATTTAAGTACATACCCGGGTTAAGCTTCAATTTGAAATCAACCCTGTGCAATAGTTTAAGAATTTGTATCTAGTCCTTAAGTTATGTGTGGCTTTAGGCGAAAGACGCCTTGTTGTACACACGAAAAAGAACATTCGGTTTCTAGAGAGCGAATGAGGAAGACGTCTTTTATTGATTTCGTCAGAAGTGGTTTCTGAGCCCTTCCACCGTAAAAAAAACTTAAATTTTGCGAATAGGGACGCTACAAGTGCAGAGAACTATTTGCTCCTCCAGCTTAAAGCGTGGCGCACGGCTGTTTGCCTCTACGCGAGCGAAGCAAAGACTTCCCTCGCTGCATGGCTGAATGAGTTCTTAGCTGAAGTGCGCGACATATGCCCGGAAGACACTGAGGCAGCGACGGACGGAACTATGGGTTGGGAGAAAAGCGGTAGCAAAGTTTTGTTATCACCTGACAACGCCATTGACGCAATAAAAAAAGTGCGAACGAAAAAATTAGTGACAACCGTGAGAATAGTAGTACAGATGCGAATAGCGGAAAATGTGCGAATAGCGGTACAAATGCGTACAACGGCAATAGTGAGGATAACGGCAATGATGCGAACCTCGATGGCGAAGAAGACAACGGCAACGGTAAACAACCACGCGAACCAGTAGAAGGAGCAACAACATACTGTACATGCGAAATGAAATATTTGGTCAGCAAGTAACGGGCGGATGGTACCGTATTTAGAAGTCCACGCAAGTGGGGAAAGTCATTGGTTGCCATTTACTTGGGAGTGGTCAGGACGATTCTTAGATTCATATGTTCCAAGCAGCTCACAACGTCCGGTCTTAGCCCAAGTAGCTCTGGGTAGCTTCCGAACACCTGTTCGAGAGCGGGCTAATAGGAGAAGGCGAAGCAACCCAGGATAGCTGGCTGTGCGCCGAGTTTGGGACCCGCCACGTAAAAATACACCCACCGCCCTCTCTCCCTCCTTGAAAATGAAAGCAAAGCCTGGTATGAGAACTGCTTATCCTGATGACGACCCATGCAAACGAAGTAAGGACTATGATTTGAAGATATGCAGCTGGAATGCCCGGTCTCTTAATGGGAAAGGTGCCTCTGTCCTGTCACTACTATTAAAGAGACACGATGGACGGGGCAAGGCTAGAATAGGACCTTTCGACGTCTACCACAGCAGCCATGTAAAGGAGAGCAAATTCGATGCTGGATTTGTTGTGAACCAAGGACCCAACATCGACTGGGATCATTACCTTGTTGCAGTCACGCCTCTGTGCAGCAAGAAACGAACATCTAACTAAGCAAAGAATGCTCGACATCGAAAAGCTGCAATCGCAACTTACAGACAGAATATTCGCCACTCGACTCTCACTCCTGCTTTCAGAGAGTACTGCCCAACAAATTGGCTCGCACGAGCAATGGAACAACATTTCTCGTTCTCTGGGTAACGCCGCCGAAGATGAAATTGGATCTCTGCGAACCCTAAAAAACAATTGGTATGACGAGGAATGTCTTGCTGCCGCGGAAAAAAGGATGCTGCATATGGGCCACGCTGCGATCGGGCGCAACGCGAGCCATGTGAGATCGCTACCGGAAGCTGAAAAAGGAAGAGAGATAATCAGAGAGAAGACGGGATAAAGAAACGAGAGACCGAAATACGTCAGTGCGATAATCTTGAAATGCTAGCCAATTCGAAACACGCCCGAAAACTCTACCAGAAAGTTCAGCAGCTTACAGCAAGTTTCAAGACCGGAATTCCCGGAACATGCAGTTAGTTTCAAGAACTGACGAACTGGTACTCACATGTTTTTTCTACTAATGAAAAAGATAAGTAAACAAACAAAATAAATGATAAATATCGTGAAGAACTAACTACTTTAATAGAATTAATTAAAATTAAAAAAATGCACTAAAGTCGATATCGAACCAAGGGTGGGGAATTTTGCATTAACAATTCTCCCAACTAAACATATTTTTTCTAATAATTATCGCCATTGCTTTTTCCACCTAACTCCTTATAGTCGAAACACTTACTTCCCAACGTGAACCATTGTCAGCTGCTTGGACTCGAAATACTCACACCCTCCCAAGCGTGCAGTGTCTCTCGATGATTCAGGTGAGCTGATTGGCGAGCGGAAGTTTTCTGCAAATGCGTACCATCTTAGTACGAAAGTGTAGATGTAGATGTCCGTGCGTGCTTTTACTTTCCTGCGTACACTGGTTTTCTCGATTTCTGTTTGATTTTGCAAGGGACACAAGGCAAAGTTTTCTATTCAGATTCGAATGTGTGTATGTATGTATGAATAACGCTATGATTGCCACGTAAGGAACTTCGAGTGATGTGAGTAACATCAAACAATGAAAAGAATGTGTGATTTGCTTCACGAAAAGGAAACTTACGTAGGAGCTTAGTAATGCTTGTTTGTTCAAAGTTTTACCCAACAATTTTGAATATTTCTAATTGCTAATAAAGGGTGTGCTTTTTGACACATAGAATATGCGACAAAAACATCTGTTGAAAGTAAGAGAAACCAGTTGAATAGTCCAAGTAAGCTGGTGCTTCTTACATTTTGGCTCGTTGTACTCCGTAGCGGGCCAGTAGTCGGACTAGCTGGTGCGTGAACACTTCTAGGAAGTGGACTGCTTCGAAACCCCGGACAAGAAACACCAAATGACAGAGCAAGTTTTTTCTATTTGCGGTGGGTCGTCGGCAGGCAACGGCAATCCTCCGAGTGCATTTCTGCCATGGAAAAGCTCAGAAATTCGGAAGCGGCGTAAAACTGTAGGTCGCTCCATTTGTGGGAAAAAATCAAAACGCACAGCACAGATAAGAGGAGGAGGAGCTCGACCAAACAACCGAAGTGGAAGTAAATGCCAAATATATATGCACGTACGAATGTAAGTAAATAAATAGTCAAAACTTGTCAATATGTGGTGCACAATTTATTTTAAGGCTGACTCTAAAGTACCTTCAGGTAAAGTATCTTCCTAAGGCCCTCATCCATGGGAATTTATTTTCAAAATCATTTTTTAGTGAAAAATTGCTCCAGTTACGTAATAATTCTCTGCCTATGGCTTTTCGAGCAGCTCTAATCCGTAGGCAACTCATCAACATCAAGGCATTGTTTGGTGAGATTTGCGTACCTAAATTTTTTGAAACCGAATATTTTGCCTGAATCTTGTCATCAATGCAGGTAAGTGATTAGCGCCTTTTTGGACTGGTTTAAATCCGCTTTCATTTTCTGAAGGATTGCTTATATTAAAAATGATTTCCAAATTTTACAAAGAGATAAATGTGTTTACGTAAAGGTATTTCACAGAAATACGAGCGAAAACGGATTTTTTTTGAGTTAATTAAAAAACAAAAAAAAAGAAATGGATTAACTAAATAATTCTCATTTTTGTTTTTCTAATCGGATTATTTATACAATAAAGGAAACTTGTAATCATTCCCTGGCATAATTTGCACTTGCCGCTTTTCAGTTTCATACCTGACCTGATCTTCTTTTGTTGAACTTGAATTTGTCCTGCAGATTTGTTTTTACTGAAAACTTTGCTTTGGGATTTATGCAAGAGAGAATATTAGAGGGCGAAGTGTTACCAACTTCACACTGGTTGTATCTGTAAAACAGCTCATGACATCAACGTCAAAATTGTTCTAATGACAGTTCAATATATTGTTTATAAGCCGTCAAAAGCATTTGCGTCTCAGTTTTGTTGGATTTTTTTTTTCTGTGATGAAATTCAAACGCAACAGCGTTATATTTGGCTGGAAAATCACAACCAGCCATTGTTCGTGAGGGGACTAGTGAATAAAATGTTTGTGTATCGCACTATAAACCGTTACAACGATACTGGTAGCATTGCAAAAGGCTATGGAGGTGGACCAAAAAAACCGCATTAACGCCAGAAATGGTTCGGAAAGTGAAGGCCCAACTTGAACGAAATTCACGTCGAAGTGGAAGAAAAATGGCCAAAGAACTGAAAATATCGCAAGACAGCATTCGACGCATATTGGAAAATGAGCTCAAGGTCAAGGCTTACAAGTTCCAAAAGCACACGATCTTTCACCCCAGCAAAGAAAAGTTCGGTACGAAAGAGCAAAGGAGTTGTTGCGCTTGCAAGAACGTGGCGAATTTCCTAAAATTGTGTTTTTTTATGAAAAAATTTCCCAATTGAGCAGTTCATAAACACTCCAAACGATCGTGTTTACTTGTCCGAACGCTCATACGAGAATTTGAGCCTACGTATGGCCACTCGAAGAATTGGTTTGGGACGCAGTGACCGCTGATGGACGCTCTCCAATCGCTTTTATCGAGCCTGGTGTCAAAGTAAATGCGACTTATTATCGGGAAAATGTTTTAGAAGCTGCTTTAGAGCCGTAAACACGCAAACATTTCGGTCGTAGACCATGGACGTTCCAACAGGACTCGGCACCGTCTCATAAAGCTCGTGTGAACCAAGAGTGGTTAAAAAATCGTGTTCCACACCTCATTTCGTCCACACAATGACTTTCAAATTTTTCCGATGGTCTATTCCATCTGGTCCATTTTGGAGAGCAAGGTGAGGACTAAAAAATATGCCAGTGTTGATGCGCTGAAAAAAAACTATTATACGAGAATGGGCCAAAATACCTCAAGATCACATTCGTGCAGCATGCAACTCATTTTTTGACCGTTTGAAGGCTATAGTCAAGGCAAAAGGTGGTCATATCGAGCTAAAGTGAATATATGTATGTTAAAATTGTAACCATTTTTGAACAAATTTGTCTTTGAAATCAATAAAAACTATGTAATTTCACACAAAAAAGTTATGGTGTTTCGAATAGGTAACACTTCATATCGTTCACCCGTACTTTCAAGTTAATGAATGTAGGACGATTTCATAAGAAATTACATGGACTATAAATGCAATAATATTGAACTCTGATTGTGTTTACTACGAAATATGCAAACAACACTTCCACTGAGCGCGCAATAAACGATCCACGAGAGTTATTTTGCGGTACTCTCCATCAGCCTGATGCACAGTGGTCGAAATGGTCGATCTAGCGGCGTTTAATTCATAGCTTAAAGAAAAGGAGCACTGCATAAATTTTATTTGGTTTATTCCCATACCAAGCATCGTTGCTACAACAATAAAAAAAATGATTTTTAAAAGTTAACATTATAATTTTTTTAGTCTTTTTCTATTCTTACAATTTACTTTTTTATATTTGCTTTGCGCTTGCTGCGAAACGTACTAGCTTTGAAAGCTCACAGCTGTGCGAATATTAAAAGAAAAACAAAGAAGTTGACAGTGCCATAAAAATTGCAATTAAACGGTTCAAGAGTGGCTTCCACTCTTCTTTTTGCGAAGTCTTAAGTCATATCTTACGGAAAGATGTTGCGCAGTGATGGTATGTGGGGAAAATTCCCTGTATGTAGGGATTTTTGTCGAAAAATGTGGGTTTAGGAAAAAAAGGACAGATTTTTTTAAATACTTTAAACGCAGAGAATTTTCAAGAAGGACTGAACATTTTTTTAAATGGCGGAAAAAATTAAAAAAGTCCATTTAAATTAAAAATCCGCAGTAATATTACGTTTCCACCAAAAGCAAACACCGTGTTTTGCAGGAGTTGTGTTTGGGAGAACTGTCAACTGTTTCCACCGAAATGTGTTCGCAAAGTGTATGGTCTTTGGTATGGTAAACAGATTTATGATACATTATTTTGCGGCGGCAGCACAGCGCGATAGCCCAGCGGCTAGCAATGTGGGCTTCCGATCCGAAATCCTTGGTTCGAATCACAAAAAAAATTTTTTTTTATACATTTATTTCATTTTGTTTTATGATATGTTTATGAGCAGATTTTTTTCATGGCAGAAATACACTCGGAGGTTTGCCATTGCCTGCCGAGGGGCGACCGCTATTAGAAAAATGTTTTTATTAATTTTGCTTTCACCGAGATTCGAACCAACGACCTCTCTGTGAATTCCGAATGGTGATCACGCACCAACCCACTCGGCTACGGCGGCCGTCAATCAAATGTCATATTGACAAATTGCAATCATTGTTGCCATATTTTGATAAGAATGCAATAATAAATGAGGAAAATGAGCAACATTGCCACCACTTAATAATTAAATTAGACGCAAACCCAACAAAACACGCTTTGAATTAGACGCAAACCAACAAAACACGCTTTGAAAAGTGGGTTTAGGTATGGAGTTGTGTTTTAATTTTGTATGGGATTTGACAGGAGTTTTGTTTCGTGTTTGCGCTAAGAACACGATAGCGGCAGAGAACACGATAGCGGCTGCGGTGGAAACTTAGTATAAGAGTTCATTCCAAAATTTTTTTCCTTATGGCAACATACTTTTAAAAGCGTTAATACGGCAACATTGCCATTTTTTTCTTCGTTATCGCTAACGCGATTTTTTCTTCGCGCAAAACTTGTTAGTTGTCGTGCGTTTACTGGTGCTTTCTACTTTTGAATTAAGTTTGCAATTATTTTAGTTTTAGCTTTTTTTATGTTTAAAATGCATATATTTTACAGAAATGAGCTCCTCCTCTTCAAAAGTTCAATAACAAGTGGCTAGCCGAAGACAATTTTAGTGGCTGGTTGGAAGCTGTGGCTAACGATCCATTGATGCAAATGCGCTGCATGCGACAAAGTTTTGAACTGCGACAAGTCTGATTTTCAGAAGCTCGCCAAAGCAAAAATGCACCAAAAAAATATGAAGCCAAAAAAAAAGACACCTAAAATAAACAGTTTTTTAAGAAAACGCCGAGTGAACCAAGTGGTTCCAGAAATTTCGAAATAAGATTGTTATGTTTGTTCGCTGAGCATAATGTCGCGCTGCAAGTGGTGGACTATTTAACCCAACTCAAAACAGCACCAAGTCCAAAACTTAAGCAAATAATTCAATTTTGACGTTGCAAGTGCTTCATTATAGTGTAAACACAGGAGAAAAAAATGGGAATTTTGTAGGGAAAATTTTTTGTAAGCGTAGGGAAAAATAGGGAATTGTTTTGGGCTGTGTAAAGATTTATCGAAAAATCAATTACCATCACTGATGTTGCGTTCTATATATGGATGATGTGTTGTCAAACCACTTTGTTGCTACTTCAGGTGCAATTTGCTGAAATCCTTCAAACGATTTTTGAAGTTAGAAACTATTTCCATATGATATTTACTGTCATAGGGCTCTGATAGATTTTTGGATATCTTTTCGGAAAGAATAGGAAAATGCTTAGTATCGCGGTTTTTTAGGTTTTCTTCCCTAAGGAAGCATTTTAAGGCAACGACTGTTTGTCTTTTTTTAATAACATTAACAAATATATTTCTTACTCTAAGTTTTTGCTCTATGTCGATGATTTGAACATTTTTTCAACCACTGGGGACTCATCGGACGCTCTCAGACTTCAGTATGATTCGAACAATTTTCACCGATGGTGCATAAGATAGCGTATCTTCCTAAATATTAAGAAAATGTTTTTAGTTAACGTTTGCGGGCGTCATGGTTTTAATACATCCTACACTTTTTTTGGTGGGTGAGGTAGGGTTCAAAATGCCTTCGCACTTACAGCGGCCGTCGTTTACTGTGTCGTGTGGTGTGGCCACTAAAACGATCCCTCCTCTCCTTCTGGGGAGACACCCGTCCCGGAACTTCTTTCTATATTACTTCGGGAGGGCATCCATAAAGGACCAATTCTATTCACCAACGTCTGGGTACACCATATTTGTAGCCAGCTTTTATGCTATAGGCTCATCTTCTTTTGTCTCTATCTATGCGGCTTCGCTTTGCTGCACTGTGTCGAGGTCAATCTTTTTCCCGTAGTACGTTCTCGATGTATTTCTTTACCGCGTTCCAACTGTCCTCGCGTTCGAGCAATTTGCTGATTATGTTGCTCGGTGTGCGATGTCGCTACCTCAGAGCATTTCTTTCCGCGAGCCATCTGTTACAACTAAAAAACGTGTGTTCAGCGTCATCGCTCAGCGCTTCGCAGCATATGCACTTGGAATTGGTTACCTCGCCCATGCGGTGTAGGTATCTCCGAAAGTATCCGTGGCCCGAGAGGAACTGAGTTAAGAAGTAGTTCACTTTCCCGAAGTTCCTTTGGACCCATTTATCAATTGATGGAATAAGTTTCGCCGTCTATCTGCCACTCGGTTCAGTGTCCCATCGGCTTTGCCAGCCCAGCACGGTTTGGCATCTCCGTTCTGAGCAGCCGTTCCTACACTTTTAATAACAATGAATTGCAAAATGTAACAGAGTTCAAGAATCTTAGAGTTATATTCGACTCTTACATTTCTTGAGTGGTCATATTAACTTCGTTCTACTAAATCACAATCAGTGCTGGGCTTCATTTGTCGCTATTCATCTGAATTCTCTGATCCATATACAAGGCGGTGGTGCAAAATTAGTTACCCTATCGGAAGATAGTAAATTTTTGCCGTCGTACGTCGATCATATTTGACACTTGTGAACTGCACAGTTGCAATATACAAACAGACAAGCAATGGAGTGCGTAAAGGTTAAATAAAGATTTCCATCACTAAAAATTATGTTAAAAAAGCAGAAATACTCGTAGTAGTGAATACCAAAATAAAATTTATTATTCGAAATTCAGTGCTGCTGTCTTCAGGTACATCATCTTCAGTGTTTTGTTTAAATTTTTTAAAAGATGTACTCTGAATACTTTCATCACGTTCCGCTGTTTTCGGACTAAACACATTCTTTCTTTTCACTTCTTGACTTATTAACATTTGCAGAACTCGGAATTTGTCTGGAAACGTTTCTAGGATCACGTCCCATGGTAAATTACGCTCCGAAGCGCCCGAGCGCCCCTTGTTAATTGTTGAATAACTCGAAAAGTATTTGTCGGATTCACTTCAAATTTTCACAAAATATTTTTAAGATATTGTATTTTGAGAAAATGCCCTACTACTACTAACCCCTTAGATAGTAAAAAAAAAAGATTCAAAAACAAAATTGAATGACTAATTATGCGCCACCTTGTACATATAAACTGCCTTATACGGATTTTGTACGATATAATTGGGACAATGCAATTAACATTAACAACCCTTATGACCTTATCTTTCGATAAGAAGAATTGAAAGTGAACAAAAAATAGTTCTTATCTATGAAATGACTCCTTTTTTTGTAATTTCAAACGTTTATTAACAAAGATGGTTACAAATTTAATCTTCAAAATAATGGCCATCACTAGCGACACATTTTTCCCATCTCTCAGGCAGGATGCCGCGCCAAAAAAATAGGCCGTCTTTGGCCGCAAACCAATCATCGAGCCATTTTTTGGCTTCTTCGTGAGGATTGAAGCGCTGCTCGGAAAGTGCGTGGCCCATCGATGCAAACAAATGGTAATCGGGAGGCGCCAAGTCTGGTGAGTAAGCCGCATGCACCAGCGGTTCCCAATCGTACATATCCACCAATTCCCGGGTCGCTCTTGTTCGATGCGGCGGTGCATTGTCACATTGTCAGTTCATGCGGCACCCATCTTCCGACCTTTAAAATCATTCCCATGTCTTTCAAACGTTTGGAAATGGTTTTTTGGGTCCCTCCCAACTGCTCTGCCATCATTTCTTGCATTTGACCATCATCTTCATCCAACAATGCTTGCAATTCGGCGTCCTCAAACTTTTTCGGTGGCCGGCCACGCTAAAATCACCACTTCGGAATTTTTCAAACCACCTGAAGCACTGTGCTCTACTTAGAGCATGCCCACCATAAGCTTCTATAAGCATTTGATGAGCTGGATAAGCGTTTTTCTTCAATTGATAACAGAAAATCAACGATGTTCACAAATCGTAGTTTGAAAGCACGAAATTCGACATTTTTAAGAGCGACAAAAATGCATTGTTTTATGAAACGTAACAAACAATGAACTGCATACTGTTGACAGATGACAGACGAAAAAAACAAGACATTTGGGAAGGTTTAAAAATACTCCTAGCGACATATGTGGACTAATAGCTGAACATCTCATTTCATAGGTATATACCTGGTAAGTTTCTTACGCTTCAAAGCTCCTGGCCACTTAATGATTCTCGACTTATGCAAATTAGGTTAGGTTAGGTTAGGTTATGATGGTAGTCGGTTTGCACGGCCAACTCACTTAGACCTTACAGGTCCGTTGTGATACCACTGTGCGACACAGGGACCTCATTTATTTATTTTCATGAGAGAATTTAAAAAGTTTCTCGCTGGAAAACCTTGTCTGGTTTTAGCTAATTTTATGCTAACTACTCTGGACTGTCTCGAGGAGAGAAGGACCGTTATTTCAATGCAATTAAAGACATCATTGAGTGTCCGGCGTTGCTCGAGCTTATAGCTTTAATGCTCCGCAGAGGAGCTTTCGCAGCTCTTAACCTTTCCATGGGGAAAACTTTAAGACTTTGTTTGCTGGTAGTGCAACCACTGCTCGTGCGCTTCGGGAACTTAACGAGTTATTTAAGCGGGCTTCAAAAAACGGTGTTTTTTCTCCATTTTAGGCCTGCATTAATTCTGACCTTAGCTTTGCTTCATTTATGTTAAATTTCGTAGGAATTCTTAACTTAATTGTTTAAATTGGTGTTTATATAAATTTTTGATATTTTAACTGTCCAAGGAGACCTGCTTATCATATTTGTATGTAGCCCGTAAAGTACTTTGTAGTATAGATAAATATAAATAACTAAATAATAAATAAATAAAAATACTTAGTACTGATCCCTTTAGATTAGTATTGGCTAGGGAAAGAAAAATACATTTGGCGTCATTCCACAACTTTAAATATTAATAAAACCCCGCTAGATCGGCCCCTTCGGCCACTGTGCGACGGCTCGCTGAATGCAAGCAACACAATCACCTGCTACTAAACGCTTTTTCATTACACATTTCTCCATTACTTCGCCTGCTGAATGCGTTTTTGCATTTTCTTTTGCTTTCTTCGCCACTCTCAAAGTACTTTTGCGCTCAAACCAGTCGCATGATAACAGAGGCAGTGACGTCGGCATCAAAATCAACAGTTTCACAAACATGCACGCATGCGCCAAGCGGTGGCCGCTTCCAGCTCAGTTGTGTGCTGCTGGAATTTCCACATGCGATGACTGCGCTTTGAGCAGCACTTGAGCAGCAACAGCAGCGACAACAATTTCTACTGCAACTTGTTGCTAGTAGCTGGTAAATTTCTTCGCCAACACTCCAAACGTAGTTGGCTTAATCGCTTCTTCGGCTTTGGAATGTGGGTCAGGCTATATAAAGCCAAGTTCAAGGCGATCGCTGTTTCAGACGAAAGAAATCGCTTGTAGCCACAACACGCAAGCGCAGTAATAGAGAAAGCAGCAAGCTGACAACCAAGTGTGGATAGTGTAAAGTTACCAAACGCTGATCAAATTGTGTTCTACGCGAACAAATTATAAAAGTGTACCTTCAAGATTCTGCAAGAAATTGAGGCGACCAATTGCAGTAAAGTGAAAATTCAAAAAATTCTCAAAAGCAAAACGCGCGGCCAATTAGTTACGCTGTATTTTGTTTCTGCTTTTTGCTGAACATTTCCAAAGTGTTCTGATTGGAGTGAGTGGCAGTGCAACGAAATATTCTAAATTACAAGCGACGAGCTGATCGAAGCAGCTGCAGTTAGCAAACGCAGTTACGGTAAAACTGTACAAGGAACAAGTTGCGAATTTGTGCCACTAACGAAGCGAGCAAACCAACTATCGGAATCAGGTGAGATTTATGTCTGCCGCATAGAAGTTAGTTGTAGTTGTTTATAGGCACCAAATGTATGTAAATGCGGTTCAGCATTGGTGCACTTGGAGTCATGCAACATTGTTGAATTTCGATACAGTATGCAAAATAAGTGTTCAAATGCGATAAGCGATTAATTGAAAACTTTTTAATAGGCTTGACCTCAATGAAAGCAAAACAAAAAACAAAAAAGGAGGAAATTTCGCAAAGTTGGTGTCAGTGTTTGACAGATATTAATGGAAAATAGTTGCGCTGTTACTGAAAAATATTAAAAACAATGGCATGAGAAACTGGTTTTGATTTACATCTATACTCTTACATATAAGTAAATAAGCCTAATTTCATTTGTTCGAAAATTTTCGACTCCAAATAAACGCTTAGCCACAACTTTCACAATTCGTCTTCAAATAATAGGAGCTCGTCTATAAATGGTATAGGTAAACCAAGTCCAATGCCACGCACCCATCAACGAGGCTCCTACACTATCTATCGGAGGCGTATTCCCACTAAAAGTATTTTTTGGCCAGTCTTTTATGACACCTTCAAAAAATACTTGGTATTGAAAATGAAGAAACATTAAGAGTAATTATTCCGATAAGATGAAGGTTTTATTTCTAATAAAGAGATATTTTTGGAGCAAAATATCTTACAAATAGCTATTGATGAAATTTTCGGCTTAGAGCCGGTCCATTCATAAAGCATCAGATCTTTTGGTTACGAAATTCTTATTATTATTTCCTTCCAAAAAAGATCAAAAGAAATAAATCTAACAAATAAATCCTTGAAATCCTACGACAGTAGTGATCAAATGTGATAAAGACACCGTCATTTGCGAACCATCCCTTCAAGCTTCACGCTATTTCGGCAATGGGTTTCCACAACTTCTACGCGTCAAGGAAAAACGCAGTACAATAAAATATGCGAGTATAATTGGTTATCCAGGGGAAAAAGAAATCCATTACTTTCTTGGTTACCTAAATATTTATAAATGGGCAAAAGTTGCAAACTCGAAATTTAGAACTACTAAAACATAAATGGTGAGCCCAATCTTCTAAATCCAATCCTATGACTTAGTACTTAGGTTTAGCTGACAATAACTTGTCTCGGATGATCTATATGCTCAGTTTTCCCGTTTCTGATTGGTGTCAAGATTTATACAGGTCTTCTTACGAGGTATCTCTTGATAATAATAATAATAATTGGCCCTTACTCTCCTTTTTGGGTATTGACCGAACTCCCTCTCTTATTTTTGGTATGTGTTGGCTCCACGAACGAAGAATCCTACAGTTTTATGGCACCTCCAAAGGACAAATGGTTCTCCACGAGGAGCTTTTTTATGACACAAATCCACTCGAAGGTCTGCCATTGCCTGCCGAAAGGCAACTACCATTCGGTTGATCACGGGTTCAAATCCCACTGTGTACATGAAACATAAAATTATAGAAAAGGAGCAGTCACTACTGCCATCCATGATGTTGTAAACAAATGAAAGCGAGAGGACTCATCTTCTTACTTCCAACAACTTGAAGTTAATCAAAATCAAACGTGACTGATATGTAGGAATCGGTTCAACAAAGCTCAACGAACGTTGAGCGTAGCAGAATTCTTTTTATGTGGATTTCATTACTTGACCAGAAAAATGAAAGTAGTGAATAATAATAATTTAAGAGTGAAAGGGTCAGTGAATTTGAAATTATTTCGCCTCTCAAACTCTAATACCGAGTAAGCTTTCGTCCGCAAACTGGGTTTTCAGGGTTGTGCTAGGGCGATATTTTCAAGCAGACTGAATTGGAAAGAGGGAAGACTCTGCACGGCATAGACACCTCCGTTTTCACCAACGAATCTAAGATGGAAACTGGTACTGGAGCGGAGGTTTTCACTATATCAGCCCATATTTCCATCTACTTTAAACTGCCGAACACTGGTAATGTTTTTCAAGCAGAGGTCTTCGCTATTCTGTAGGCATGCAAAATACATACTTAGGGATCGCTGTTCGGAGGGAGACATAAATAGCTTTTCCGTTGGACAAGCTGCGATCAAGGCCTTGTCGTCGTCATGTTGCCGCTGTCTTCTAGTCAACTCCTGTAAGGAGAAAATCAAACGTCTCGGATGTGCAGAAAATATTTCTCGTATCTGGTTTCCAGGGCATAGGAACATAGAGAGAAATGAAATTGCCGTTGAGCTTGCCACAAAAGAGTCGACAGAATCGGTTTCAGTTGTCCCTATCTCAGATATCGGTGCAGGTTACGTTAAGTAGTAATGGTTGCCCTGAGAGTGGGCCC